>JAVSBS010012460.1:35312-46075 GCA_033124195.1 Coracias cyanogaster
AGGCTTGGCCAACCTTGGACAGAACCCAACAAGGAGGAAAAATAGCAGGTGTCCCACTTTTGAAGTTATTTTTGAGGGTTGCCTGTGCAACCTGAATTGTTTATCCAACAGTATAAAAGCTGTTCCTGCTTGTAGCGAACTTGGGAAAAAGCCGACCTGCGGGTGGACGCACCACACAGGGCTTTTCCCTGAGGCCCCCCCCAACTGCTCGCTGCAACCAGGATTCCCCGGCAATGGCAGGACAGAACGAGTATATTGGACAGGACAAGGGTAATACTGGTAATGGATTTGATTGCTTATCCTTTCGGTGTCTGTTGTAGTTTAGCCACGTACCTTTGTGGAATGTACCGTGTACTGCTGGTACACCTCTTGGGTATTTGCCGGGGTGGTTTGTGCATGGCTGTGGTGGTATTTGGGGTATGGTTGGTCTCCCCCTCGATTGTTGAGGTGATCGCCTGGTTTCTTTTCCCTTCTGTTATTGAGTATGTATTTAAGTTCGTTTTTCCTTTTGTTGTATCACCCGCGGTGAGTGGGTTTCTCTCTTCTGTTGCCGGCCATATAGTGTCATTTCTGCGCCCCATGGGGATAGATAATAAAATCTATATCTGCTCATGCATCTGCCTCCTGGTAATGGTGGCGGGTTTTGTGCTGGGCTGGGTAATTGGCAAAACAAAGGTTTAGGGAAAAATTTGAGTGTATGTTCCTACAAGTGGGAATGGCTTGCAGATAATATTGCTGATGTTTTATTTAACAGATTAACTGAAGTATGAAACTGGTTTTGCATATGTAATGTTGTTGGAAAACTAAATTTCTGATGCACATAATTCTCACAGCTAGCAAATTGTCATTGTTGTAGAATGTAGAGGCTAATTGCCATGACTCTGGAGTGCATTACAATATTATGTTGCTACATGAAAAAGAAATCAGACCTTACAATTTTTCCAAACAAACCTTTCAACTTCTTTCTTCTCCCCACCAAAAGCAGCCACTGTTCTAATGGATGAGAGCACTTCATCAGCTACAGCGCCAGCTTTTGCATAAGCCTTTAATTCTCGGCCTGTTAGTTTTGCCACAGCCTACAAAAACATAAGTGCTGGTTACAACTGAGCTATAGGTACAGCCAAGAACAGCTATAAGCACTGCTGGCTGACATGCTGCACTGTCTGCTCTGCATGAGGTCACCTGGGCTCCGAGCAGACTTTTTTTTAGGTGTGCTGCAGACTCAAATACTTCTGTCTTCTAGTATTAGGTGGTATAGCTCTGTAGCATATGTTTTGCAGAACAGTCATCCCCTTGGCCAACAGCTCTGCTCCAGGTAGCTAGAAAGAGCAGCTGACAACACTTGCTTTCCATCCCTTCCCCTCTCTACTGCTAACTGGGCTTAAGCCAACTGAGGGTTTGTGCACGGTGGGAGGAAGGGGGAGCTTAAGCAACAAGAGCAGCCCCTTAGCCACTGTCACAGAGCCCGGAAGAGATAATGGTACTGATGACAGAGGATGGAAACAGATGTTGCCCACCACTGTGCTTTCTTTCTTGCGTGGACAGCAAACAGCAGCCCTGGCTATACTGGATGCCAAAAACTTGCTTATGCTCAAAAGAATGTTCAAATTAACGGAAGAAAATATAGTTATGTACAATTCTACACAAAGATACCACATTGGCTTAGGAATGACATATCACTAGAAATTACAAAGTGTTATTATTTGCTCTCCCTCTTCAAATACCCTACCCCAGGGAATCTATTCTCCACTTTTGGAGACAGGAAACTAGAGTAGACTGACCTTGGGTCTGTTTTCTTTATGGTGAGAAACAGAGTTGGGCTGGAAAGGCTCATAGGGAAGAAACACTTAACAGTGGGTATGTGAAAGGAAAAAGATAGGGACAGAAATAAGAATGAAAAGGGGGAAAATTACAACCATAAAGGGGAATGATCTCAGAAAGAAATTGCAAATTAACGAAAGAGGCCTTCTGGGGTTCATTTCATTCCCTGCCAGGGTTCTGCTCTCACACTTCATACTGAGTCATTATTCATGTCATCTACTTGCAGCAAGCACAAGATACTAAAGGAGAGCAGGAAGAGGAGAAATTAGTCAGAGTTACATTAGAGGTTTTGTAGCAAGATTATAGTGAACTATTCCTGATATGGAAGAAGTGAAATAGCCAAAGGGCTTAACCCAACCACAGAGCAAAGTGTGAGAAAGTGCAGAGGAGGAAGGAGCAGGAACTGCCCAGCCCTGCTGGGTGTGGGAGAGGAGGTTGAGAGGGCAGTTTCATTCTTCACTGCCCTTCCCCTGCACAGTCACGGAGAACGTGTAGGGAGCAGGTGGAGGAGCAGAACAGAAAGAACTAGGAGAGGACACAGCAGCTACCAGGAGCAGGGACAGCTTGAGGTAAGTTTGAGCAGTTGCTTTCAAGTATTTTATAGCTCTGAAACTTCTCTAAAAGTCCCTAATCTGCATAGAGAAATCAAGCCACATGTCTAGTAACCATCTAAATCAGGGGTGTAGTAATAGAGGGGAGGTGTAGCCCAGGTTCTGATCTCAGCAACCACAATATCCATCCATAGGACCCAAAAGAAGGTATGCTTACACTACCATCTTAGAAGCAGGATATATTATTCTGGGAATTGTTATTGTGGGAATCAGAATAAGCGAAGCAGGAGCAAAGCTCACCTTCCCCACCCCCCGGAGCTGCTGTGATCATAATCTGTCTCTCTTGACTTTAAAGGGGTGTGCTATTGCCTTGTGTTCCACCAATCCTCCCAGCTCCATGGCATGACCTTCCCAGTTCATCATACCTCAACATGAACCTCTCACAAGCCACTTACCAAGCCATAGATAGCCGCTCCAACCCCAAGCAGAGGGCTGGCTGCAATGATAACCAAGGTCAATTTCCAGCCACTGACAAATCCCAGTAGGAATCCACACACAAAGGTGGTTAAGCGCTGGATGAAGATGGCTGCTTGGTCAGCAATAGCCTCATTAATTTTGTTAACATCACTGGGAAAACAAACAAACACACACCAGAAGATTTGTGAGCATATCTTTCATTTGTGTTGCAGGTCTTGGCCACATTTGGGTAGTTGCTTTCCCTTGGAGAGGGCCCTTCCTCACCCCTATTACCCACCATTACCCCTTCCAAAGACCCTGGGCTACAGCGAAAAAAACAGGTGCCTTTGCAATGCAGAAGGCTTTTATGCATGAATACTGCAGAGAAGATACTGTCTTTTCCTGGGAAAGGTCGTGCTGCCAGCAGACTCATTCACTAGCTGATTCTTACTACTGTGCCCCAGCTCATTCAAAGGCGGGGGCAGAGACATCCCAGTTGGATGCAGCTCCCTGATCATGGAAAAAGAGTAGAGCTGACAGGGCATTCCTCCCATCATGGAGCACTGAGAATGTACCATACTGCCTGGATGAGGTAACTTTCACCTAGTTCCATGACATCCCAGTTCCTCTCTCCACTCTATCAAGTAGTTTGTTCTCTAAATGAGAGGGAGAGTGGGAAAACTGAAGAGGGCTGTTTTATTCCTGGAGGCAGTGGGAAAGCGTGACAGCTGTATGACATGGGGGACTGTGGTGTAGCAGTTAACATCATTCAACCCCCAGGCAGCTGCAGAGTTCATTTGTTCTCTCTAGTACATTACCAACACAGAAAAAATGTCTTAAAGCAAACCCATCATTACACTTTTACCACTCTTGGCTACTACCTCACCCCTGAGACTAGAAGAACTGGGGACTTCTGGAATAAATATGAGCAGGTGATGTTGAGATTTAAAGTGCAAAGTTGTTAGCTCACTGATACATCAAGTGAAAAATTTAAGTGTTGAGTTGAAGAACATGTTTATATTTTTTTTTTGGAGATTGTTTTTTTGCAGTCAGGAAGCTTTTTGTAGGCACAGGACAATGTTGTTTGAAAAACCAGGGAACTAAGTGTTATTTATTAGCCAAATACATGCTCAGTTCCTATTTTTTGCCAGATAAATTCTTCACAGTGACTTACACTTGGCCTTTAGTCTTCATAAGAACACCACCACAGAAAGTCATAGATACTACTGAGCAATGAGTAAAGGAAAATAAAATCCCCTTCAACTACAGAAAAGTCTTCGGCAAATGGGACTACTACTATGCAAACACAACTGGCAACAGGGAGCCATCTAGGGTCGGCACATCCACCTCGCAGCTGCTGCCTGCAGCTGTAAACAGGAACCGCTAAGAAAAGGAACAAGTCTTAAACTCCGCTTCTCTCAGGGCTAAATGTTTACCCGGGATAAAGAGGTTTCTCTGTCTACTTTGGGGCCCTTTCTAAAGGTAGGTGCTTGTACCTTCCTTAGCAGAAGATTAAGGAAGGTTTGCTCTTTTATTTTAAAAGCCAGCAAAAGCAAAGTGTACCCTTAATGTAATTTTTCTTTCTGGGAAGTGAGAGAGGGTTCAAACCCACATCTCCAACCTCAGGAGAGTGTGCAATGGCAGCCAAATTATAGACCACTCTGAAAGGACTGGGCACAGGAGAAGAAGGGAAGGATAGTACAAGCTGGCAAAAAAAACCCACCGCAAAACCCAACAGAAAAAAAATCCTGCATTTACTGACAAACAAGTCACAAAAGAGAAATTGCAGGTTAACCATTATGGCACTCGGTTTGAAGACAGGGGAGATAATCAGCCTGGTCTCTGCTCCCAGGAACGTAGCAGTATTTTACAATAGAAGGTGTTTGTCAAATGCCTAGTTATTGGCACTCTGTTGTGTTTGGAAGGAAGTGCAAAATGTTCTTTGGAGCATATGTTTTTTCTAGATTACTTACTCAGAAATTCGGGTGTTCAGTTCTCCTACAGACGTACAGTCAAACCAGCCTATATCCATTCGCATTACTTTCCTGAAATAAGCTTTCCTGATTTTCTCTATCTGACGAGCTGCAGCCATAACCCAAAAGCAGATCTGGAAAGAGCATAATATTGTGGATAAATTGCAGTAAAAAGTCTTTCTACTCTCAATAAATGGGAAAAAGCGGTTTGACCGAAAATGAGAAAGAGTAACTTGGCTATTGATAAAATTGCTATTCAGGTAAAATACATTCTAGCTACACAGGCATGATAGCTGTTTTATGCCTTTGATCTTTAAATAATCCAACAATTTTGTAAAGCATCTGGATGAAGAATCAGTTCTGATAGGCTGAGAGAAGATGCAAGTTAAATTACATATGCTGTTACATGAATGTCATACGGACAAAATGATTTTCATCTGCAGCTGTAAGTAATATAGGGATGGCAGCCATCCTATCTCAGCAAAACTCTGGGATAGTTTTCAGGAAGGAGAATGACACATTATTTTTGTGATGATGAAAAGCTTCAAAAGCATTGGACCCTTTTGCAGATTATGCAGGAATCATCCAAGCTTGTGGCTTATGTCAGTCATAAGGGTTGAACAATTTCTACAGAGTATGCATGGTGTGATTCCTCTCCAACACTAGTTTTACACTAGTATTACTCTGTAATATCTCTATAATAGAAACATAGGGCTCAACACAGTTGAGATGCATACTGGGAACCTGCATGCCCTTCAGCTGTTATCTTGGCAGGGTGTGTGGATTCCGTAGTAACCACACCTGAACAAGTATTTCTTGTGGCATGAAAGGAGCAGCACACATTCATCTCCCTGGGTAAAGCATACCCTTGCGCAAAGGTATGAATGCACATATCCAAGAAGGTTTCCATGCTGTCAGAGCTAACCTATTTCAGCTGACAGAATGAGAACTGCAAGCGTCTGTTCTGCTCAGATAGGCAGTGGACTGAGCAGTTACTAGGAACATCATTATAGTAAACATAATTATTTAGTGAATTAAACTTTGAAATCAAAATAGGGAACAAAATACTGACTTGGAGGTATCCTAACACAAGTACGGCACAACCAATTCCTCCATAGTAACCTGCAAACCTGGTCATTTCTTGTTCAATGTCCAGCAGCCTGAAAATAAGGAAAAGAAAAAAAAGAAGGGTTAGCAATACTATTTGAAGTTTCTCACAAGTTTCTAAGCTGGTGTTTTTTTCAAGTTAGAGTCACATCAGCTGGCAAGTCAGCTTGTTCTGCTAACAGATGCATTATTTCCCAATACCGAGGGTGTTGCTAGCAGGGGCTGTTTCCTTGCTCTGCCTGTTGCACAGAGGTGGGGTGCTGGCACATACCAGAACATGCTCTGCCGTCCCAGAGCAGCCCTGCAGTCCTGAGAAACCCCACGAGACTGTGCGCTCCAAAACACCACAGCTGAGGGGGGTCTTCCAGGGAAAAGCCGCCTAACAAGTTTTCATTAGATGTTCAATGTGATTGCTTTGTGACATTATACCAAATAATAACACTAAGATTTAAATACTGTTTTATGGGGAGAAAGGAAAGCTGCTAAAGTCAATTCAAGTATTACTTTGTACCATAAGCTCCCTGATCTGAAATGATCATTTCTTTTACCTCAGGTGGAAGTATTAAATTGCTTCTAATACCAGTGAAGGGCATTGAGTTGCTGCTATTGCATTTAGATTACTTTGAAATAGGCATTTCAGGTTGTTACTGGTTATGCTTTTAGACAACTGTTTTAAAACATCCTGCAGACAGAAAATTTTATTCTGTTTACCCAGAATTTGATACACTGACATTTTAAGCCAAAAGGGAACACTATGCATCTGACCTGACCTCTTGCAAAAAACAATCATGGAAACAGCTCAGGTGCTGGACACAGATATCCTGTACCATTTTTAATGCTTTCATTAAGATAATGAAGCTGATCCTTCTGGAAACTATGCTAAGGCACATGGAAGGTAATTGGTGGCAGCCAACACTGCTTCACTAAGGCAAATCATGCCTGACCAATTAGGTGGCCTTCTCTGATGGAGTTATAGCATTGGTGGGTAAGGGAAGAGCAACTGACATAATCTACCCGAACTTGTGCAAAACATTTGACACTATCCCACACAACGTCCTTGTCTCTAAATTGGAGAAGCATGGATTTGACAGATGGACCATTCAGTGCATAAGGAATTGGCTGGATGGTCTCCGTCAAAGTGTTGTGGTCAACAGCTTGATGTCCAAGTGGAGAACAGTGATGAGTGGTGTTCCAGAGGGGCTGGTATTGGGACTGGCACTGTTTAACATCTTTGTCAGAGACATGGACAGCGAGATTGAGTGCACCTCCAGCAAGTTTGCCAATGACACCAAGCTGTGTGGTGCAGTCAACATGATGGAGGGAAGGAATGCCGTTGAGAGGGACCTTGAGAGGCTTGAAAGGTGGTTTCATGTGAACCTCATGAAGTTCAATAAGGCCAAGTGCAGTGTTCTACACATGGGTCAGGGCAATCCCAAACAGGAATACAGGCTGGGTGGAGATGGATTAAGAGCAGCCCTGAGGAGAAAGACTTGGGGGTGTTTGTTGATGAAAAGCTCAACATGAGCCGGCAATGTGCACTTGCAGCACAGAAAGCCAACCATATCCTGGGCTGCATGAAAAGAAGCAGGACTAGCAGGTCAAGGGACATGACTGTCCCCCTCTACTCTCTCTCATGGGACCCCACCTGGAGTACTGCATTTATCTCGGGAGCCCCCAGCATAAGAAGGATGTGGACATGTTGTAGCAAATCCAGAGGAGGGCCACAGAGATGCTCAGAGGGCTGGAGCACCTCTCCTATGAAGACAAACTGAGAGAGTTGGGGTCGTTTAGCCCAGAGAAGAGAAGGCTCTGGCAAGACCTTATAGCAACATTCTAGTACCTAAAGGGGGCCTACAAGAAAGATGGGAAGGTACTGTTTACAAGGGCATGTAGTGATAGGACAAGGGGAAATGGCTTTAACCTGAAAGAAGATAGATTTTGATTAGATGTAAGGAAGAAATTCTTCACTATGAGTTGCCCAGAGAAGTTGTGGATGCCCTTTCCAGGAAGTGTTCAAGGTCAGGTTGGATGAGGCTTTGAGCAACCTGGTCTAGTGGAAGGTGTTTGTTAGGGAGGCCCATGTTAGGGAGGTTAGAACCAGATGATCTTTAAGGTTCCTTCCAACCCAAACCTTTCTATGATTCTATGAATGTATCGTGCCTGTGCTTCAGAGGAACAGAGGTCTGAAGCAAATCCTGTATTCTATCCGCCACAGTCGTCTTGGAGGGCTGGTTTGGGCAGCCTGGAGCAAATAGTTTGATCCCAGCCACCTACATCTAGGAGAGTGAATCACTTCCCATGTGCTCTGAATTTCAGAGACCTTTAGACAGGTAACTTTTAATTCTAATTAAATAACTAATTAAATGTCACTCAGAGATTAGAAAAGTCTTGCTATGATGCACTGAAAATGAGCCTTAGGAAAGGTTACAGGTTCAAATTCGGCTTTAACAGATATCTGTATCTGAATGAATCATCTAGACTTCATTTATTACAGTTAATGGAAAGAAAAAGGCACTCTTACAGGGCAGTTCATCTGACCTGCTTTAGGCATCTCACATAAGCTAAGATAAATTGCACCCTAGATGTGCTCATTTCTCTTCTGTGACTAAAGTTTAGCTAACTTACTCAGAAGTCAGCAGGCACCTATAGGTACTTAAGTCCTAACCAGAATGACCAGAAGTCATTATTGCCCACAGTGTCATCAGAGAAAACAGATTCATGAACTCAGATATGTAGCAGAAACATGTTATCAGGACAGTCATCATCAAAGAATATCCTTGCTGACATCTATAGCTGAAAGACCCAAGCTGACCTTCTCTCCCTCTAGCTCAGAAACAGGACTCTGTAACAAGAACCATGCCCCTTTTCTGCTTAATGGATAGAAAATGTAAGGATTAAAGGCTGAGGTGGACCTTCACTAGCAATATATGGTCTGGCAAACCATAATAACAAAGGAAAAGAAGCAAGTAGGTTTACTACTTACCCACATCTTATTGTGGTGTTCTTTTCATTCTGATGAATAGTACCATTAATCCACACGATGGTGTTATTTACACATGTCTTGTTTGGGTCTTTAAGCTCTTGCATTTCAATGTCATATTCAATAAATGTGTCTGCCATTGCACCAAACACAAGCAACATAGCTGGCTGGGCCACTCCATGAGCAATAGCACAGAAACTACCAACAGTCATCATCAAAATTTCCATAGATGAAGAAAATCGAAACTAAAGAAACAGAATAATAGAAATGGTCTCTTCTGAAAGGCAGTCTTCATGCTGGTTGTATACTAATAATCCATTAATCCAGTAGATCAGATACAAAATAATTTTCTTTAAATTTCAGAATTATATTCAATACAGAATAAAGACAAATCTCTCTCTTTAATCTAATCTAATTACACCTGTGATTACAGCCTCATAAATTATTATGAGCTCCCTTTTAGTTGACAGCAGAATCTGACCGTGTGAATGAATATATTATCATATAACATTAATCATTCAATATCATTCCACATTATTATCATTCCAGAAACTAGATAGAAGATTAAGAGTAGTAATTATAATTCATATATATAGTCTGCTTTGCAGATTTCCTGTGGGGATGGAGAGAGAGGGAAAGGAGAGAAAAAAGCCTTCAGACATTGTGCAGAGCCTCTGTATAGAGTTAGCCAATTTCTCAAAAGTTTGGGGTGCTCTGGTAGAAAGTCAACTAAACATCTCAGAGCAAATCCTCATAGTTAATATGGTAAAACATGTTGGCTAAGCCAGGCAATTGTGCGTTTGCTCTTATCTGGGAGACATGTCTAGAAATATGACATAGTATGCACTAAAAAAAGGACTGAGCTAAGTCCTATCCTCTTACATTTGTCATGGGCCAAAAGCATGCATACATGCAGCTGGTGACTCAGCTAAGGTACAGTGACTTAAGTTATCTTTGTCCTGATTGTATGAAGTCTGATTCTCAGGTTCAGTCATGCGTAAACACATAGATCAAACTGTCCATGTAGAATATCAAATGCTATATATTTTGAAATAGGAGTGTAAAGAAGAATCATAGCCTGTCCAGGTTCTGTAGGTGCTATAATGTGTCTAAGAGAAGAAACAGTGGGAATTTGGAGCACATATGGGAAAGTGACTTTAGGGGAGAGACAAGATAAAGGGAAAAAAAAATCTGTTAATATAAAAGAGGAATAAATAAAAGGTCTTTCTACAAAAAACATCAGAAGAAAACCACCACTACCACTGTTTTGCAAACTTTGCTCATAAGAAGTCTAGGAACTCACGTGATTTAAGATTAAAAAAAACCACCACCACACAGAAAATACAGACATATGTTATATCTAATCTCTCAGCGCATCTGATACAAACATATTGTGTTTACCAACTCAACTTTAGGAGTTAAATATCTCTGCAAACAGGCTGCAGAATTCAAGCCCCTCTGCTTGACAGACATAGCCCTCTGTGTGGACAGGCGGTTCTCTCCACCTGACTAAGAGTTAGCCAGACAGAGTGCAAGCCACATGGATATAAGCGCACTACCCAGTACTACAGACAGGACCATATTAGTTTGGATATATTACAGGCATATTGCCTAGAATCATAGAATTGTAGAATGTTTCAGGCTGGAAGGGACCTCCAGAGGTCATCTACTCCAACCTCCCCACACAAGTAGGGCTGCTCAGAGCCTCATCAAGCCTGACCTTTAATAACTCCAGGGATGGAGCCTCCACCACCTCTCTGGGCAGCCCATTCCAGTGCTCTATGATCCTCATGTTAAGGAACTTTTTTCTAATATCCAACCTAAATCTATCTTTTCCTAGCTTAAAACCATTACTCCTTGTCCTATCACTACAAA
>JAVSBS010012461.1:0-42912 GCA_033124195.1 Coracias cyanogaster
AGGGGGGACAGGCATCACCTCCCCACCGCTGCCAGCGTGGCAGATAAATCAGACAGAAAGGCTCGTACCTACTGCTGCTACTTGCGTCATGCCTATCAGAAAAATCCAAAGCCCATCTCTCAGCTAGTGAAGCCTGGAGAGGCGTTAATGATAACAGGAGTGACTCCAGTTCACCCTGGGTGAAGAACGGCAGCACCAGGCACTGCTAAGGTGGGAACCATCAACAACGCTGGCTGTAAGATAAATTAAAATGAAGGAAACAGTGGAGAAAACCTTGCGGAATGAAAGAATTCACTGATTATTTTTTAATGACCGCAATAACCAGCATTTCAGAGCAGAACGAAGACCCCCTGAGCTTGCGGTGGACGGGGGCTGGCGGCTCAGCCCCATCCTGCGGAAGGCCCGGGCGGCTGCTGCGGCTCTGCGGGCGTTCCGAAAACACGGCCCCACCTCTGCCCTGAGCCGCCTTCGCAGCGCCCAGAAGCGTTGTTAAGCTCCTTCTGTTCCCAGAATTGCACTCATCGAGAGCAAGTGGGTGAATTAGACTGTCAGGTCCGGACAGAAAGGTAATAAAGCACGGAGTCATGAAGATGACTCGCCCTCCTCCAGGTATGATTCGCTGAACAAACACTAACAGCAGGAGCCCTGCAGAATTCAGCCTCTCGGGTTTCTGTTCAAGCCTCCAGTTTAAAAAGCTCTAGGGCTGGGCATAACCTACTGGTTCTCCAGAATGAAAGAGGGGTGGTGTTTGCAGTGAGGGGGGAGTTCTTGCTTTTTCTTTTAAAGTCTCTCAAGGCTGCTGTCAAAAAGTAAAAGCATTCTGTTTTCTCGCCTGGTTCCTCTCACAGCAAGGAACTACAAACCCCCAGTTTGTGCTGGCCCAACGCTTTAACTTCATTCCATATCTCGATTTTTAGCTTTTTACCTTGTCTGCTAATCTGATGTTAATTCCAAACTGTTGGTGGCCCTGGATTTGGAGGAATGTGAAGTGACATAAATTGGCAGCTGTCATTTGTGTTGGGAAGTTTCAATATTGAGTAAGGCAGGAGTTCCCAAACGAAGAGGAAGCAGGGCCCTTTACTTTGGGGCACCAAACTCACTCTAGATTAGCTAAATAAAGATCAGAACACTGTTTAACGGGCTCCTACTCCTAACGGCCTAGACAGCGACACATTTTCCCGTTGGTTCCTTTCACAAAGGCGTATCACGACCTTGGTTGGAAGCAGGGAAATCCAGATGAGGAGATGACAGGATGGAGAAAAAGGTTATTTCTGTCTTCAGTCTGACCTACCACCGCACCTCCCGGGCACAGGAACGAGCCTGCCATCCACACACATCCTCCACTCAACCCCTCTCAAAACCTGCTCTTTTGAAAAATACCATTTAGCTTGACACGTCAAGTTTCAGAAGCCCAGAGGGAGCGAGGTCAAAGCGCTGGAGAGGAGAAAGAAGCTCACCCACAGGCTGCTCTGCAGGAGAAAGGCACCCGGCAGCTCAAGGGGATACTATAACTTTAAACTTTGGATTTTTGCGGCAAAAGAGATACAATTTGCTGGGTTTGCAACAAATCACACACATCCCCACGTTTTCAAAATATGCCAAGATAATATTTATTAACACAGCAGGACTTACAGATCACAAAAGATAGTGATACACAGGAGCTCGTAGGGCGTTATCAGAATAAAGCATGCAGGTCAATACTTGCAGAAGAGAGATATCAAAGCAGATCTGAGAAGGCACATTCACACAGGAAATGTTTAGTTGAAATTAGACATCAGAAAAGCAGAAAAAAAACCTGAAGTCGGTTAAAATATACACAGATCTCCAATAATGCCAAAGAAAAAGCTACTTTACAGCTTTGTAAGTGCAGCAAATGGATAACCCTTTGAGGACACCCGGGCAAGGGTACGCTCCTGCTGCAACATTTGGCAGGACGCGGAACAAATTAGGTTGATAAAACATGACTAGGTGCTAATTAAAATGCTTTCATCTTGGAGCGAAACGTAAATTTGGCTTAAAAGAAGCAGCCGGGTTGAAACTAACAGCATGCAGCCATGGCTCAAAGGGTTATACTAAGTAAATGCAAGAGAAATCAGGCAACATTAGTATAATTTTCCTTCCACACAAAGAATTATAGCAAAGTTTAAAGAGACAGTATCCCCTTTGGAGAGAGCAAAAGTGAAAACCTTCCTTCCCTCAGAGCCCAAAGTTAGTCATATGGGAAGCAACTCAGCGGTTTCTTTCTAATCCCCAGCGTAAGGAACCTACCTGCCCATTCCTGGAAGCTACACAGCGAGAAATCTCAATAGCCACAGGATAAAGACCCCTGCACCGGTGTGTCAGAAACCTCGGTGGCTCAGCACCTCTGTCCCACTGCTGCTTCACCGGGGATGGGACACGCTGCTTGCAAAGACACAGTTGCCTGTGACTAGTCTCCCATTTCTCACCAGTGAGGATGACAAAGGGATACTGTCCCTTTTTGACATTACATTTACAGATCGGAGAAAATTAAGAAGGGGGAAAAAAGAAAGAAAGAAAGAAAGAAATCTGCCTTCTAACTTTATGTAAACTGAGAACAAGGACTTGAACATCAGCAGTTCACAGCCTGAAATGCATCAAACACACAGAAAGGAACACATGAGCACAGAAGTATTCGTAACAGGTCGGCCAGAGCACGCTCTGCTACGAAATCCAAACAGAGTTTAACGGAGCAAAACTCTCCCTGTGGAAAAACATCTAGCTTGGCACCGTAGGAGAATACAGACTTGTTTAAGTTTAATAAAAATAGCTTCTAATTAATACTTCAGAGTTCAAAAGTTTAGCAACAAGCACATGATCGCCTAACCCCTCTACACAAACCAGAAAAAGTCTTTCCTGCCACAAAAGGCAGTTATTAATCACTGATTTCTGTGGCAAAGGCTCACGTCCTGTAGAAGAGCTACCTAAGTCAAACTACCACCAAAAGAGGCTAGAAAAATATTAGGAAAAAGTGCTTTCAAAACCAAAGTAAACATTCAAGAACACACTGTAGGTGCTATGTTTTTGACAGCTCACTCAACTTGGAGTTTTACCAAGCAGTAATATGAAAATTAAACGCCTTTGCTAATAAATTATTCCTGATATTTCGTACCCTGTTATAGAGTATCTTCCATGTCAAAGTTGCCACCTCGATCCTCTCCCTTACTTAAAAACATCACATAATGCAGAATTACAGTACTGTGTATTTTCTCTACCCATATTGGCAAAAATGGAAGAAAGATTTCGTATGGAAATAACTGATTCTTGCAGTAACACCTTTCACGCGGACGGTCTGTATGCTCCCCCCTGCTCAGAAAAGCCTTTGACTGCATGATACTTGTCGCCAGAACACCGCAATGGTTCCCGTATTGTTGAAGGCCACAGAACATTTAACTGCATCTTATCTTCCCATGTACATACGAAAAAGCAGGACACTTGGGAAATTTCTTTTATGATATGCGATCAGATGGGAGGGGGTCAATTCACTCTCTCAGGAGTACTTTCATTAAGGGAAATTAAAGAAGGTGAAAACCTGATAAAGTAAAACTCCCGTGGTTTTAAATCGAGGTCCGGGAGTTACCAATCATGGGACGCGTTTACAGGCCCTCTGCACAATTATTCAACGAGGGGTTTAACTCTAAAAAGTCTACACAACACTCCTACTAGCGAGCCTGGGAACTACCAGCTGCCCAGATTAAGCCCCACCGCAAGGGGAACACCCCAGCACTGTGGACGGGACAGCTTTCCATTAGCAGCACAAATCAGCGTTCTGCCACCCTTTCAGGAGCACGCAGTGGGTTAAGTCCCCAAGCCCAACGCTTTGTGGAAACCAAGAGGTTACAGTGAGACTCTGCCATTCATCTTGCTAATATAAACGGAATGACATTGTTTGCGTCAGAAAATTTTCCACTCGGATCCCTTCGGTGACAATAGCTAACAGGTACCAGTCATATGATGTTGTCAAATCTCAAAAATAAACTGGCACGGAGTTCAAACTGTTCAATCTATTTATAGTCTTCCAAGACAAGAAGAATAAACGCTGCCCTGCTGAGGGGCTGTTGGCGGGTGCAGACTGAGAAGCCTTTCACTACCGAAAGACCAGTGCATAATACTGTCATTTAGCACACAGAAGAACACTGACATCTCCATCACCTACGTTACCAGAGCAATCTAACCAGTTCCTCACCTGCTGCTGGTGGATGCTGGCCACTAACTGTTGGCAAATCCAAAGAGCTATCAGACATGACATGCTTAAGATCTCCTCCCACATCAGCCAGTTTCATGTCAAACTGAACAGACAAGGCGTCTTCAGAATCCTCCTTGCCGACACTGCTGCCGCCAATAGAAGGGAGATCCAGAGACTTCACCGAAGCAGAGTCTTCTTTGGCCTGCTTGAAAGCTGCGACTTTGTCCACCAGGGACTTATCTGCGCTGTTGCACGTGGAAGAAAACTTGTTGGAGTGGAAGTCGGCAAAATCATCATCGCTCTTCACTGAGGAAAGCGTGTTGTCCTTCGCCTCCTCAAAGCCTGCCCCGGAGCCCTCCAGAGAAAGCTGTTTGAAGATATCGTATTTGGTGGGCGTAGCAGCGGTGGCAGAACTCTGCCCACCCTTCACCGTGTTGGCAGATGAGCCAGGCTGAGGAACGGGACCGGCCTCCAGCTTAAGTGCATTGTATTTGTCATCTGCTTTTTGTTCGGAAAATCCACTGCTATTGTTGAAAGCCATAAAATCTGCAAAGTCATCTTGTCCACCGGCTGATGCGCAGTTAGAAAATTCTCCAAAAAGGTTGAACTCTCCAAAGTCATCAGCTAAGCTTGAACTTTTGCTGGGTGCAGGCTGGGCAGTGGTAGATGGAAGGGGTGGTGGAGGAAAGGAGCCCGATTTTGACGTATTAAATGCAGGTGGAAAGGATGGCTGCTTGTTTTCTCCAGTAGAGGAAAAGAGATCCAAGTCCGCTAGATTCAAAGAGGTCTTTGCTTGTGTTTGCTGTTTAGTCTGAACAGGCAGAGAAGGGAAGGATGTAGGGAAAGTTTTGTCTTTTGTAGGTGGCTCTAAGGGTGAGATACTGTCAGCGGTTTTAAAATCTGTGAAACCATCGTCGGTTCCTGCAGGCTTGAATTCTGCAAGGTTATCACCTGCGAATAAAAACAATGAAAAACCAGGAATGAGACACTGCAGCGACAAACAAATGCATCACGCTCACACCATGCAAGCAAGCAAATTATTTCATGCAACGTCAGAAGTTTTTATGCAAACTATTTAAATGAAGACCTCAGGATGCACGTAGAACTGCAAACTCAACTTCTATGAACCACACAGGTTTCAAGGTCAGCGATTCTAATATTCATTCCAGCAAACACGGAAGTCTTTCACACAGCCTCAAAGTCATATCAAATTCCCTTTACACTGAGTTAATATCAAAACGCAGCACAACCAACAGACTCAAAAGGCGATCAGCACCGCCCCATTCAGCTTCCACCTAAGTTTTTTCCCACCTCAGCCTTCGCATATTTGCCAAGCAATGCATGTAATCCTGAATTTCACTCATTCCAGTGCAGTATTCGCTACCTGACAGAAGCAACTCTCCCCTTTCCTCCAAAATATCGCTCAAACGCTGTCTCTTCATAGGGCGTCAGCAGAGGGTTGAGACAAAAGCAACCCTGCTGGCAAGCTGAAAGGGGAGCAGGGGGGAGCAGCCCGACTTGCCTGTGGCAGAAGGTACCTTTGAAGACAGAAGGCCGACAGGCCCCAGCCTGTCCAGCTGGGCGTGATGCGGAACCCAGCGGGTGGAAGAGACAAAGACCCCAACAGAAAAGAAGGCAAGGCAGCGATCCTAGCATGTTGGTTTAGAACCTTTTTAAGCTCTCGTTTTAATCTACCAAGTTTTCCTTCTGCCAGATTCGCCTAAACATGCTGCAGCATTCAGTGCTCAGAACTTCAGTAATGGCAACGTGACCGGGGCATCTTCCCGCTTCTGCTAAGACCGATTCCGGTTTTACCGAGAAGCTCGGACATAACTAATCCCGGGGAAATCACGAGATGTGCACATCTCTAGTTCAGCTCCCTACCACATGTAAGATCGTGCTGCGTAAGGATTGTAATTCAAACCTCATTAAACATTACCTAACAATGCTATCATCTAACTTATATTAAACATTTTGGTGTACTAATTTTCTGTTTCATCCTGACCATATTCTTTGGTTTTTTTTTTACAAAGCAATTTCTTTTGAACATATAAAGCGTTGAGTTGTTTAACCCATTCACCAGCACGTACGCACTTAGACTACTTGTAATTTTAAAGTATTGATGCATACTTTAAGACAAGTGTCCAATAAACAGATGTTGTTCTAATTTAGAAGTATACCATTAACATTTCATTCTTAGGCTACCACACAATGTCATGTTTTAACTTAGTTTAACTGGGATTTAAAAGAACACTTTCTCCTGGTAGTGAAGGGCCGTGACTACACCTGACATTCTTCCATTCTCCCTCCCCTTGGCCCTGTAACAATACAAATATTCATGAAATTGCTATTCATTGATCAAAACTAAAACATCACAGCAAACTAAACTTACTGCTGAATTGCAAACTTTTCCGTTAGAAATGTAAGCTGGTGAAAGGGTTAAGAGTGGTCAGACCTGGACAGCAGGCAAATAGAGTAATATTCTGTATTTTAGAACATGCACAGAAAGAGATAAAAACGTTATTTCATTTCATCGCATGCACGTAATCCTGAGGATGTACCGAGCACGAAAACCTCACAAAACATTACAGGAGTTTCAGAGACTCTGTCTGAAAAGAAGAATTCTGTCTTTGAAAAGTAAGGAGTAGGAGTGAACTCAGGTAAGCAGCTTTATCCTACAGTCTAACATTGTTTTCTAATAATTGCCCAAATGCTGGGTAGAACACAGCTCTGTGGAAGGCAGGGTAAGTTAGTTGTAAGTTTCTCTTCTGATCTGTCTGCTGATAATTATGAAAATTAGTAGAGTTTGAGATTTTTTTCCCTCCATCTGCTTAAAAAGATGAGATTAGCACTTATTTCATAAATGAGGTAGACAGACGGCTCTGGAGACCCTGTTTTTGGAACCTCCCAGATGTTGCACCTCAGATGCCAGCCAGGTTTTACTATGCTCCATTAAAACCAGCTAAACACAAATTTCAAAACAAGGGACCAGGTTTATTCTGAGAGCACCAGAGACCATGAAGAGTTTAAATTCTGCCGTAACAATTTAAAAAAAGTTGCCATCTTGCCCAGAAGCACCTTATTCTAAGAATACGTGGTGACTCTTTAGAACAAGTTCCAACCTTATCGTTATTTCAAAATAAAACACAGACGCACCCAGAAGAGATGCCAATTGTCTAGAAATACCATTTGTAGATTGTTCCAACAGCAAATCACATTAATTTTTTCAGGATACTTCCTGTTAAGTTGTTTAGAGAAGCAGGAACATTACTATTCTAGAATTCTAGCAGTGGAAATTCTGCAGCTCATAGAGAACAGCTAAAAGAAATACAATGAAAATATATTATAACTTCTCCAAAAACCACACCACTTACCTAAGTATTTGCTCTCTGATGGTTGCTCTAATTCACGGAAAGCACTATACTTGTCTCCACAATCTAGTGAAGATGAGAAAAAAAATACATTTACATAAGGATATTAGGAATTAACATCATAAAGTTGATATTGGCATACTTGCTTTGGTTTTTAAATATTAATATTTTATCAATGCCAAACCTGAGATATATGAAATATTACAATAAATTGCTCATAGTGGTTGTATATTTCTCCTTTTACCTCCAAAAGTAGCCGTGCTTTCAGAAGGCTTCTCAGCTGCAATTCCTTTAAACACAGCATACTTATCAGTTGATGAGAGCGTCTTATTACCTGGGAGTGGCATTAGTAAAGAAGGAACACTAAAAACAAAAGAGAGAAAAGCAGAGTTCCTTAACATATCCATGAGAAAATCTACGTTTCCAGGTTTTATTTAAAAGATCCTCTTATTATGACTACACAACTTGGATTACTAAACCCTAGCTCATACCCTAGAGGTCTTAAGCAGGAGCCTGATGTAACACACCTCAAGATCTCTCAAGAAAAAGAGCATGGAAACAGGGAGCGGGGAGGGATGGGTGAATTCACCCTTTACTCACCTAACTGTGCTTCTTTCGGCCAGGAGTCACTTTTTACGCTTTTTGATTTTCATTTGTACCCAAACATGAACACAACACTCCAGACCTTTACACGGCAGGCATTCTCAGCCCAGCAGACAGTAAGCACAGACACACCCCAGGAACCACTGCTGTTCAATTCATCCCTGTGCCCGGGGCAGCCTAAGGACAATTCTCCCCGACAGAATTAGACACAGCAAAGAGCTAAAACTGCGCGAGATTTTTGCCAGCTCCAAACCTTTCGCTTACCTACTTTTGATTATATTTCACATCGCAAAATTAAGATAATAAAGCGGAAGCAGCGTTCCAAAGGAAGGAAAGGATAACTCTGAATTTCAGCCACCACCCACCAGCGAGTTTAGGCAGCTAGCTAATCAGCGAAAGGATCACGCCACGGTTACACAAGCAAATCTTGCTGCATGTAAACACACTCTATATAGTAAAACTGCCACAATAACCTAACTCCATGTCAGCAACGGCTGTAAGATTTAGAAAAGCTTCGCTCGCCCTCCACACAGGCCCCTTATCAGGCCTTGGCAGCTCTACAGAACAACATCCTTGCTACAGGAGTGACGCGTTTTACCTCCACTTTGTGCCGTTCAATACTAGGCACATCGAGAACATGAATGAATTTCTGTGGCGTTCTTCGGCCTGAAGCAAGAATCTTTCCAGAGCCATTTAAATCTCCTTATCAGCAGCCTACAAGCAGCACACAAACGCGGCCCTCGCGCGCGCGGGCTAACGATGGTCTGCGGTGCTCGCAGACAGGCAGCGCGACGTCACAAAAACAGAGCTTACGGTAATAAAATTCAATTTCACATCACTGCAAAACAGGCTATTAGATATGCAATCTTGGCAAATGTGATGGTTAATCATCTGTACTCTGCAGATGGCTTTTTTTTTTTAACTAAAGCTCCACAAGCAACTAGATTATAGCTCATTGTAACATCCCGTTCAAAACCGAACACTTTTACAACTGAATAAAGAGAACTGCTGCAGTGAAAATGAAACACCTTTTTTTTTTTCCCCACACGATCCCCTACTCCCCATTGTGGAATTTACAGATGATGTTTCTGTTAAAACTTCCAGAATAGCTTTAAATGCAAAATGACGTCTAATACAAATAAAGATAAACTTAAAACAGAGCTTCTTCATGTGGCATTGACTGAGATCAGCAAAATTAAATTTCTTACACAGAATGCCATTAGGCACGTGGTAACAGAACGATGTGTTTCAGTATCCCTGTTTGACGTCACTGGTGAGGAAGCAACTGGTGGTCACGGCTTACCCGGAAAGCTCTCGTTCTGTTTGCCACCAAGAAGTCAGTTCAAGAGACACGAAAAAAATCAATCCGTATGGCTACGTACAGAGGATACAAGGCTTGCCATGTGCAGGAAAAGGACACAATGCTGAAAGTTTGTAATCACAGGACTCGGAAAGATTAGTTGTAAACTCTCAAAAGGGAGTCAACTTGCTTACTTAGGTTGTTAAACAAAATTTGCCTGATCCAGAATGACATTCTGGCCGTCTCCTGAATGAAAAGCCAGGATTGCTGGAGTCTGAGTGAGATTCCAGTTGAGATCTACAGCCAGTTATCGCAAGTTTAAGCACTGGCCAGAGAAACGATAGAAATAAAAATCTGGAGTTCTCGGTCATTTAAGAGCACAGCATCATGTGCTTTGAGTGAATTTTGGGGTCCACACTGAGGGTCTGCAGAAAGACCTTGATAGCAGCAAATGGATTTCTATCAACTCCAACAAACATGGGTCATACCTCTAATGGAAGCACACAACACAAAGCACAGAACTCCTGTGCCCCAGTGTATTTTTTCCCAACTAGCTTTATGTAAGATTTTCGCCCAAATGCACAGTATGAAGTAACTTCCAATTGCCTGTGCAGTAGTATCAACACTTGAAAAAACCTATCCCCATCCCCTGTAAACTCAATTTACCTCAGCGTGATGACTAGAATGCTAAAGAACGGCCAACCACCTCTGGCACATCAAATGCCATTTTTGATTCAGAAAGCCTAATTGTAGTTTTAACGACCTTCAAAAGAAACTGTCAGAGTAGGAGTCAGGTGACAGGAGAAAATTACAGGCTAGAAAGCTACCCACAGAAGAGGAAAACATTTCATGTCTTAAAAGCGTTCTAAAACACCAAAGGGGTGGAAATCAAAATCTGCTACCTGCTCCGGTGCTGTGAAGTGGCTGCTTTGGAGGAGCCAGCCACGTCCCCTTGGAAATCGGCAAACGAGTCATCGAGGGAGCCAGACTTTGAAGCATCTTGAAACTCCTGGAAGTCATCATCTTCTGGCTTTACTACCTGAATTACAAACAACGTGGAAATTGTTATTGTCTTTTCAGATGGTCATCTAGCATGAAAGCAGTTCAGAGTAGCTTGATGGACTTTGGGGATTGGGAAAAAAAAAAAAAAAGCAGAAGCAGGAAAAAACCTTTCAACATTAGCACACAAAATCAGCCTGGTCAGTGCTTCCACTTCACCTGCCCCTCACTCGACTCAGAACACAGACAAGGTCTGCTGGGTTACAAGTGGTACCCACAAAGAACAGGTGAATAAGGAACTCTACGCTTTTCATGTTAAATGTACTATCAGTCATAGCCAGGTACTCTTAATACAGGACGAATATTAAACATTTAAATCAATCAATAATTTAAAATCAATACACACAGCAAAAGCATCAAAAATACTTTCCAAAGAAGAACTATATTTGCAAACAGTAAAATTTATCCCCCACATGATTTTGTTGTAAACCAAAAGTTTTCATAGTTCTCATCTTCTCCTGGAAACTGATTTATTTTACCAGCTAATAGAGCCTGTTGTGTAGTTTAACCTAAAATTCCATTTTATGTGCATTACGAAATCTTAACTACAACGAAAATCTTCACTCGATTCAATTTGTCTGCAATGGAGAATGCTTCTGTACCTCTAACGCCACCAGAAAGAAACGGAAAAAATAAAACATCATCCTTAGTGGCATGACTTCATGTTTTCAGATGTCACATGCCAGACTCCAGCAGCATTTTTTGCTCTTTACTTAAAGTCTGCTGTCACTACGTTTCTTTGAGACCAGAGTGGGGCTAATTCTCCTTCTCAGACCATGGAGATTTGCCGAGTGAGAAGAGCGAGCTGACCTGACTGGGCGCGTAGGGTGGCAGGAACCCTGCCGAGGGCGGTCCTGCAGCTCCGCCCGCCGGTGCCGTGATGCTCATTCCCATGACGGCCGGCCCGATGCTCAGAGGCATGGAGACCGGCGGTGCCGAGGGCATCAGGGGCTGCTGGCTCACTGTGGCGGGCAGTGCCATCGGAAATCCAGTTAAAGTAGGAACAGGGGCAGCCGGGAACTGGTTTAATACATCAGGACTCACTGCAGGTATCCCTCTCTGCAAAGCAGAAAAGCAAAGACACATCCATGAAAAGGCATGTTGCATTCTCAATTCCAGATCTCCAATTGCCAGCTCGTGTTACTGAAAGCAGGAAAGAACAGGGACTGGTCAAGCTCCAAGTAAACCTCCCAAAGCAAAACACGCTACCAAGAGCCTGAGTGAATCCCACTCAACACCCTGACTGCTGGAGCTGCGCAGAGATGACGACACCTGCGGCAGTGAGCAGAAGCACTTGACAACGTTCTTGTTTGGCTTTCACTAAACCAATCCTTAAGTGCTGGCAGGCAAAGCGACGCTGAACCCGCTGCGTGCTGTATCGACTCACACACCGCTCCACAAGGTACCTCGGCTTCGATCTTCATCGCTCAAGATACTCTTGCCTTAGTTTTCAAACAGGGCTGGTATTTAGAAATACCCTGCTAGAGTGATGACACTACGCTGATGAAGAACGGAAGCCCAGAGTTAACGTCCTACTGGTTCAGGAGAGGTAGCAAGTCTCGCTATCCGGAGACCAGGGGATACAGGAACCACTGAGTCTGAGGAACACAGATGTGTATACACCAGGAGAACAGCCAGTACTTTATACTAGAAATACACATATTTGTGTTTGGTAGATACTTCTAAGAACCATCCTCAACTGACACTAAAGAAAGGAGGTGTTTAAAGAATGAACAGATGCGGTGCTTGAGGAGATGGTGTAGTGGTTAGAGAGATGCTAGGAGAAAGGTTGAACTCGATGACCCTGGAGGTCCTTTCCAACCATAATGATTCTGTGATTCTGTGAACTGAAGTGTGAGTGTGGGGGATGAAATTATAATCCCGCTGAAGTTACAAGTGGGCTTGTCAGAGCAGTAGTATTTTACAAGTGGGCTTCAACAGCTGTATTTTTCTACAGGTGTGGGATACTAGCTACTTGTGCCAACAGCGAGCCTACAGCTGGTTAACTGAGTACTGCCCTGCTTTCCGAAGCGCTGGTGCTACCTGAGTGACGGCGATCATAGCCAGCACAGCGTAGAGCTCTTCCTTTGTGAGCTTCCCAGGAGTAGTGCGGTTGGCTAAAGCCCAGATCTGTCCGAGGGTCTCCCTGGGCAATCCAGACGACATCAGGATGGGATAGAGTTTAGCTGTATCTATTCCAGCAGGAGTCAAAGTGGTTTCCAAAATTTTCTTGTACAGCTCTGTCAAGAGGGAGTCGGTTTTAGACAGTGACAACTGCTGGTTTCAAGGGAATTTAAGATTGCTTTTCTGTTCTGTCCAAACTCAACATTATATCAGATCAGCAACGCTCAAAGTGTAAAGTGAGGCAACAGCATTCTGGCATCATATCGTGCGATCATGTTACATTTAAATGCATTACTGGATGGTCTTTACAGACAGGTTAAACGCAAGCAAATAAATATTTTATATAAAATAGTGCTCCATTTCAAAATGTGTTTCTTTAATGAAATTGCAAGATAATCCATATAAAAGGGTAGCTATAAGAGCTTTATGTATTTAAACCTCAGTGTAATATTTACTACAGCATTTCATTTTCTATTTACTGTGTTATTTGCGTATATGAGATAAATAACTGCAAGAAATGGGCCTGCTTAATCACAAAGCAGGCCAAAAACCAGACTAGCCGTGAAAGCAGCATTATCAGCAACGCAACCTCTGCGAGCACAATCTGCTGTCAGAACACAGCCTAGATTGAACATGGAACACACTTGAAGAAAACCCACACTCCTTCCAATACAGATAAAGCCACCATAAATAGGTAGCGTCTCAAAGACAGAGGATTGGTTTGGCGAGTGCGGAACAAGGCTTTGATCAATAGGTGGCAATGCAAGCACACGTCCAGGCACACCTCACCTCCTTTCTCCTTTACCTGGGACCAAGCTGTCGTTGTAGATCCAAGGAGGCAGCATTTGCTGAATGGGGTCCTGCGGAGGGAAGACTCCAACTCCTACACGTATCCCAGTCGGTGAGAAAAAGACAGATGGTTGTATTAGGGTATACGGATTCAGACTCGAGACCTCAGACTAGATCGCAGCTGGTCAGAATCATTTAGCATTTCAGGCAAAGATTTCAGACAGGCATCACGGTGCTCAGAGGACAAACAGCTATTGCAGGAATTTGTATTTCAACTTAACTAGAATGATTGGGCAGAAACGGCAAGACTAGAGTTATATACATAATGAAACAAGGAGCTCCTCGTTTGCCTCCCTCCTACTTTCTAGTTCTAGCGAAGCTCGAGTCTCTTGTCTTAAAGATTTCACAGGGGCAGTTCTCTGCCATATCACATTTATTCTTCCCACCATCTACATGTTATTAGGGCTACTTGGGGAATAAAATTCACTCTTACCATAAGAACCACAACGTTCCACCAGAACATCCTTATGGGGAAAACCCACAGCCTATTAGACTGAATCTCACCAGGATCTTACCCCATGTTCACAAAAACGTATCCACTGCCCAATTTCTCCCAGTCTTCAGACCCAGAAGACATCATGGCCACCTCCAGCACCAAAGGCTCTCCGAATGCGGTCTGCCACACTTCACTCCCTGAAAATCAGTTATTTCCTTCTCCACTGTGGGGACCCTTCCCCTCAGAGTCATGGTTTTACTCCCTATCTAGCTCCCTCTAAGCTGGTTTTATGCTTGTCTTGGATGGGGCTGACAAAAATCAGCATCATTCAGATTTCATTCTCTTCCCCACTGCCCTTGCATCTCCTCATCTTCCACATGGATTCCCTCCTACTGCAGTCTAATTTCTAATCATCTCACAACTCCAAGCACATTTTAATATAAGTAATTCCTTCCGTTTCACCAGCCAAGTGAAAGAAATTTGCTACTTCCTCCAGTCTCATTATTCTTCAGCTCTAACCACCCTTCCACACACTTCTGCACCCTACCAATTCTTGCTTCTCACCCTTGAACCTGATAAAACTCAGCCCCTTAAAAATCAAATAATGTAAGAAGTGAAAAGGAATTCACAGCCATATTTAGTTGACTGAGAGGACAGTCTTACTCAAAACTTTGGTAACATCCAGACGACTAAGGGGCTGCCATTTTTCACCATGATCACTTAACTACTAAACTTCCGTTCTTCACAAAGTGCTTCAGCTCATCCTTCAAAGCACCCTGAACAACATTTGGAACTATTCTTGTTGCCCCACATAATCACTTCCAACACCACCTTCGCCCACGGGCTCTATTTCAACTCACCCTGTCTCACACTTTTAAACGAGGGCAGCTTCCTGCTTCATTCTGTCCACTCCCCCTTTTTCTTCTTAAATCAGGCATCGGACTGTGTTGGGATTTGTACAAGGTGAACAACACAACTGACTGAACCATGAATAACTGAGCAGCTCCTATTTCATGCTGTATATTCTTTAAAGTTAAGTAAATTTTTGCAACTTGCTGTGTATTACAAAGCCCCTCCACTTATTGAAAATGTCCATTCAGACCACTTAATTTAATCCAATAATGTTTAAAAAATATATTAGATAAGAAAACACTTGAAAGCAACATTTCCAATGACGGAGGAGAGGAACACATCAGTTCATTAATAAAAAGTTCTCAAAAAGAAATAACTGGTTGAGAAAGTGCCCAATTCAATCACCTACAGACCGGGAGCTTTCTTCCCCTTCTCCATCTCTTCTTGAGTCCAGTCAAGTGAGATTTCACAAAGGACTCCAGGTATTTCTATCATACTTGACTACAGCAGAGCCCTCATTTCCCATAACCCTGGAGTACATCAGAGCACTAACCATGGTGCACCACAGACCTTGTATCTCTTTTGACTGGAACAGAACAAAATCAAATGGTCAATAATCAGCTTTAACACAACCCAAGTTGGAACTAAAGCTTGCTTAAAGTTTTCACCTAGTCCAGATTTTGAAATCTTGATCCCTAGAGCACAGATAGTTTTAGACACAGAGCGTAGGAGCAGCAAAGTGTCTGGGAAACAAGGATTAACCAGCTGGGAGTCTTAACCCAACAAGATTTTATCCCTTCAAAGCTAAAAGATGAAAACCCACCGTGACATTGACCATCTTTAGTGGTAAGTTTCCTTAAATAATTAAGAAAAAGAAAAAAAAAAGTCTGTAGTGAGCACTTTTTTTTCCCCTGAGAAAGAGGACAGAATATTTTAAGCCAGCAGCCCTGATTAAACAAACATGTTAAAAAGTGATTACAGCAGTAAACTCACATGGAAAAAGTTCAGAGCAAATCACAGTTGTTACACTTTTAGCAAGGAGCAGGAGGCACTGACACATTATTCAAGCAGGCATTCAGAGCAAAATTATGCAGGATTTGCCTCGGAATTAGTGTTCGGAGTGTTAGCATTCAAGCAGCATCTTATTAGATTTAAATTCTGTCAGATGTTTTGTTTGCTCACCACACTCTTCAACTGCTCTGTTTTGTTCTGAAGCCTTGTGCGCCTCTGCAGCAGTGGTACCACTTTCATGTCCACCTACAACATCCCAGTCAGTGATGGTTAGACTGGGATGAACTTGGCTTGCAGCTGAGGCTTTGTGCCCAACTTCAGATGGTTTAAGTTTGGTTTGCTCTTGTTCAGATTCATTTGAGCCATTATTTAAGACTTTCTCCTCCAAGGAAGAGCCTGAATAAACAGCAGGAGGAATTATTTATATCCGCAATTCGACATTTTCAAAGGAAATGTATTACTGGTACCACCAAGGAGTTATCCAGATGAGCATCTGGCCCAGCTCAGACCAGTAACACCACCCTGTTCATTTTTACAGCCTGATTCTGCCCTTTACTTACCATACAACAAATCCAACAAACAAAACGCAACAAGTAGGAGAACATTAAACTATCTTCTGTATCAAGATTACCGCTGCACAACCATCTAGGCATCAGTAGAAGCATCCAATACCTATTCAGACCTGCAAAATTCTTCATGTTAATCTCCCCAACACCCATTTCGCTTCCGAGAGAGGAAGCAAGCAACTGCTCCACATGAGCCTAAGAGTTATTTTTTTATACCACCATCTCAATGGAATCTTTCTTCACTGCACAGACTTAGGAAGATGCTAGCACACAAGGCTTAACTCACTTCAGATCAGCCCATCTTTGGGTCCACACGTGGCTTGCTTTTACAGTGCAGTTCTAAGGGAAGGAAGAAGGGGACTTAAATAACCTTTTCCCATGGCTCAGCAGGTTTCTGTTTGATTGCCTGTATATTGCCTCTTTCAGCCAGACTGAAAAAACCCCCAACCAAATAAGTGCAGAGTCTGTGTAGCTCTAAGATAGGTGGTGACATATAAAAAAGAGACTTTAGAGTTACCTGGTTTATGGATATGGGGTGAAGATGCAGAGGTAGGAAAATAAGGAACCTGCCCAGTTGTGTCATGCAGGGCGGGCAACACTGGAGTCTGGGCTGGAGGGAGAGGCAGGACCACAGCCCTTTCTGAAAGCAGCTGCCCAGCCTCAGGAGCAGAATGGAAAGGCTGAAAAGGCTGAGAGGTGGGCTGAGGCACCAGTTTGGGGACTTCAACAGGCCCTTGTATAAAGTCACTAAATTCTTCATCATCGAGAAAAGCAGAATGGGAAACAGACACAGCAGAATGGGATGATGTGGGATGATCTGTAAAATGGAACGAACACACAATGCAAAGTGATGAGGAAAAAGGTTCACGAGTGGAAAGGTAGAAAAATGGCAAATAGGAGGTATGCACAGCAAACGGGCGAGGGGAAACAGCGGCGGATGCATTACGTGATGTGAAGAGTTAACTCTCGTCAGCACAGCAAACGTATCAGGTAAAACTGAGCAGCCACTTCCAACCATGCATCTTCTCTCCCAGATTTTTATGATGTAAACACTTTGGAACTTGGTTGTTAACACTAGCTATGAAAGTATTCTACTTGTTTGAAACAGACTGGGTCAAAACAAATCGAGAGGTAGTATTTCAAACTGGACACAACGGGAGTCTGCACAGGGGGACATTCTCCCTCAAAGGAATGTGCTGTCCTCAGAAACTCAATAATATATCACGATACAAAAGAAACGCCTACTCATTTGGACACTTTTCTGCTTGATCCATTCCATAGCTCCCCATTTTAACAGAACTGATGTAGGATGGGCAAATCTACAGACAACAGAAAATTGTCAGAAAGCACCTGGAGCTTCAAAACTACCAAAGAGCAAATCCACAGAGAGAGAAAGATTGTACGTAAGAGAAAGCTTGTCACAGAACACACGATACTACAACCCAAAGGGAATCTTGAGTAGTAATTGTTACAAACATAGTAATTACTGAGGAGGCTTCAGTTTGACCATGCCCAGGCAATGGTACACCACTACGCTGTCACAGCACACTGAGGTCATTCTACAACGTTTTGATCATTCTCAGCACTTGTATAGCACCTCTTGGCTTCAAAAGCACGCTGCAAAACATTAGTTAATGCTTTGACTAGAAAAGAACAAACGCATCCATCATATTTCACATTAAGCGTTCTTTTAAAGATTTTGAGTCTTCTAATGAAAGCTGCTATCTAATACTTCACCCTCATAACCTGACCAGGAATGACACTTTGTTTTACAAAACAGTTAATCCACTCACTTTGTACCATCGAATAAAAATACCTCTTGGAATTAGCCCCCCCTGCTGAGGGCTTCAAACATTACCGTTTTCAGTTGGAAGATGAGGAAGGTGACAAACCTGGCTTTTTCGGATGCGATGCTGGTGTCGGGTGCATTTTAGCATCTCTAGAAAAACCATCTAAATTTCCTTTAATGGCTTCCAAAGCATCATCTCTGCTTTTTTCACCTGTCTGAAACACCACGAAACACAGTTTGAAAAATGCACAGCACAGCTCAGTTTTCTTTCACTAGCCACACTTCTTCAGTGCAGAGAAACAGCAACGCCTGCTGCTGGATTAAACCCCTCTGCAGCCAGCAGTGCCTTCCTGAAGCCCACCAACAATAACCCCCATATTTAGAAAGCATTTATTTTGCAGACTACACACTACATACAAACCTTCCTCAGCTATTTATATTCTTCCAGATAAGTCTTTGTGCTCACTGTAGGTGTCCAAAACTTGGGACAATATTAACAAACAAGCAACCCAACCTTCTCTATTCTAGAAACTCAATCTGTTCCCAAACGCTACAAACCAGGTTGGTTTATTTTTCAGAAGCGGATTTCATTTTCAACACCAGACTTTGTTTACATTACACCAGGAGCGTGTAAAGGACTGACTACTCCAGATACTTTCCAAGATGCAATCTGATGTCTCATGCAACTTCACCACTTGCTCGTTGAAAGAGACCATCCCATCAAAAGCCAGTAAAAAGAGCCTGAAAAAAGAAACACTCCACTTATTCTTTAGATACCTTGGGTTTCACACTGCTCAGGAGTCTCAGTTTTTGCTTCTGCTCTTCAAACTGGCGCCGTTTTCTTTCTTCTTCTAAGAATTTCTGCTGGTGCTCAAATCTCTTCCTGAAGGAAAATAAATTTTCATTACAATTTTCATGGCAAGCTTCAGCTTGATTTTTCCGTTTCTTCTGTCTCGAATTCAG
The DNA here is from genome assembly GCA_033124195.1 of Coracias cyanogaster. Lineage (NCBI taxonomy): Eukaryota > Metazoa > Chordata > Aves > Coraciiformes > Coraciidae > Coracias > Coracias cyanogaster. The sequence continues at coordinate 19,128 of JAVSBS010012461.1, forward strand.
ATGGCTTGGTGCAGACATTTCTACTTCTTTAGCCACTACTCACTTAAGAGAACAATATTCTACACCCTAAACGGACTACTTCTCTAGAGAAATTATCAATATTTTTACTGTATGGGCCACCACTCCAGACTACATCTCCCCCTCAGAAAAGAATTTCCCAAGAGTCAGTTGAGTGTCACTTACTGTTGTTCCTCTGCAAACTGCTTCTGCATGTCAGGGGTGTACTGCGGGGCCGCTGGACGCATTCCCAGGAAAGATGCCTGTCCCATGTAAGGCATTCCAGCGGCCGGCATCGGCCCCAAGGGCATCCCACCCTACAGCAAAATAAATAACGCCACTCCAAGGTTATTTTTTTTTTTTTTTTTCCATAGAAAAAGCCAAATCACTGCAGAGCTGCAAGCTGGGTAGATCCCATCCAGTTACAAGCACTCGGAAGAGTTGGGTGAGCAGGGCCTGCGCGCAGAGCAGCCGCCGCAGCACAAAGCGCTGGTCCTTCAGCAGATGGCATCCTTCCCTCGCAGCAGCAAGGATTAAAGGATGTGAGAGAACACTTTGGTCGTCTGGTCAAACACAAAACTCAAGACTTCAAATTCATACAACCCTCCGCGAGAGCAGGAAGGTTACGGACGTCCTACAGTGCTACACGTGGTTCAGCGCCACGAGTTGGGGCTTGCCTCGTTTTTCTTGTTTTCTTTTCTAAGTGGTTGCGTAATACTTTCAAACTCCTGGCTGGAGGTGCACACTCCTAACCAACACTGGATGCTGCCTGGTCATTTCGCAAGCAGAGCTTGTCCAATGGAGGGAGACAGTCCATGACAACAGCCACGAGCAGACCTCCCTCATTAAACTGCATCTCTATCAGAAGGATTTCATGAGAAATACATTCCAGGGCAGTTACAGCTGCAAAGCTTACCTAATAGGGCAGGGAACAGAAAAGAATTTCCTTTTCTTACCATTCATTTTGTATTTGGTATCGGAACACACAGGAAGGGAACAAAAGTTGTTTGCTGTTTTTAGGGAAGGTCTCATAGAAACATCTTCCTACTGCAAATTTTACAAAATTAATCTAATAAATTCCAGGCGAGGGTGGGGAGGGAGCGTAAGGAGATGGCAAGTTACAATAAATTCAAATTGTCACAGCAATTTGGCTACAAAGCCATGCTAAAACATCAAATTTCAGGACAGTGCAAATTTGTACATAAGCACATATGGTGCCAAATAGAAAACAAAATATTAAAAGAGAGAAAAAAAACATTAGCTACACATATTCTTATTCCTCAATTAGCAACTGCAGAATTGAAGGCAAAGTTACTTTAAGCAGGAAAAAGAATGAGAACGAAACACAGGAAGTAGGAGAAATGGGAGAATGGGTCATGCGAGAAAATAACGCACATTGAAGAGATTCCTCACTCCCTAGAACGAGGTATTTAGAAAGAAAGTTTATGAATTGCCACCTAACTCCAGCATTTGAGCTACAAAGGGCTAAACCAACTCAGTGAACTGGTCACAATCCATCAGCCTGTGTACACAGGGACTTCTTATCGGCTTGTAACGGTCTCATTTAAAATACTACACGATACCCCACCCTAATGGTAAGTACATAAAACCACGGCAAAATAAGAAATAGCACAAAATGAAACTAAGCAGAAGAGGCACGTTGTGGGAGTTTTGAGTTATAGTTATTTAACAGTTTGATACTATTCGTAACCACACCTCGGAGTGGGTGGCCTCTGGGAGCTTTTCAATATGTTGTTGTTGCTTTTGTTTCCTTTCCTGTCCCGAGACCGTGCTTCTCTTATCACACTTCGGCGTCATAACACATATAATGAAATGGAAGTTCAGATTCTGACATCTTCGAGTGGGCTGTAACACCCAAGTTACTTTAAATACGGCTGGTGCTGTCCTCGCACTACACCCTCGTTTCTCCCTACTCTACAACAGTGAGCAATCTATGCCAAACTCCCCCGCTCTCCAGCCAGATTCCAACAAAACTTGGAGAATTCTTTAACTTACCACAGATACCTTCACAGAGAATACTACAAAACATGATGTCCCACTACAGACTAAAACCCACGCTTCAGTAGCTGAGTTCCCACCGCCGCCATGAGAGGACCGCGGCGTCGGCGGCCACTTTTCAGACACGCGCCAAGGGGTCTCGGTTTAATCCACATTTCATCGCCACACACCTGCATGGTCATGGGTCCAGGGGGCATCTGAGAACCGTAATTCATTCCCATCATGCCTGGCATGTTGGACTGCATGACAGGAACCATTGGAAAGCCTTGTTGTTGCATAGGAATCATCCCTACAATGAAACATTAAGCAAGGTAAGATCCCAGTTAGTTGTAAAGCTTCCCCCCCACACTCTTTTTTTCCCCCACTTTTTTTTTCTTCACTAAACCAGCAAAGAAAAGGAAAAAAACTCTCAGTCTTGCTGGACTATTTAAAAAGTTTTTTTTTAAAGTGCTACTCTACAGGCAGCCACCGAACTTCCTCAGGTTAGACACTGGTCAGTCTAAGGGAAGAAACATTATGCGGCTTTCCCGATAACTAAGCTGATGAATTCTCCCCCCCTCCAAAGGATTCTCTGCAGCTTTCCTCCCACATGGTTTTTGAAAGGGTCATTTCCAATTAACAAGATGTAATTAACCAAGTTGAATGGTGCTGATAATTGTCTGTTTCTCTTGAAAGGGAAAACTTGCAAAGTGGCAGCTTTTGAAACAGAAAGTTTATTTCTCAGGGAAATAAACTCATCATTTCACAACACAGCTTCACACTGTGACCTGGCTGGACAACTTGTCTGTAGGTTAATTAGCCCACTACACATATTGGAGTGGTTACAATAGTTGTCAGTAAAAGCTAAACTTCAATAAAATTAAACAAATCCCTGAATAAAGCCAAGTGGATTTTGTTTCAGTATTTTCATCTCTCACATGTTGCTGTCTTGGGAGACATACGCTAACACACATTCATTACCAGCACGCCGTGAGATAATTAGAACTGTGCGTAACTGAACATTGCACGCAAAAGGACTCCAGGAGGGAAGTGACACACTCAGGAATAATCCATAGATCAGTCCCCGAGACTTTTCATAAGAACACTCCCCACTTTCCCTACAAGTTCTCTCTGTATTTTCCATTAATTAAACAGCACTGCAAGAGGAATGAGAACAAAGGTAATTTAAGGCTGAGGCTCTCCTATTGTACTAATACTTTCCACACAAGTTGTGACTCTTGTCCCAGGGTCTTGATGTGCTTTGTAAATATTTACCAGGGTTTGCAACACCCACACGATATGGGTACACACAGCTGGTAGATGGAGCATGAAGAGGTTAAATACCACACTCAAAGCAACACCAAAATCTTAAAGGCAAATTCAGGTTAAAAAATGGAGCTTTCCTAGATCTTTATTCTAGTGCTCAATAGAGCCAGCTTTACCAGTGCCGAGTTCAAGGGGAAAACCAGCTACGGAGTTCAATTAATCTTCACACTTCAGAATTATTTTAAGTTGTTTAATGTATCTAAGCAAAGTCGAGAACTTCATGCTCAAAATGTTAAGATCATACATACCTTGAGGGGGGCCTAAACCACCTGCAACAGGAAACATGAAGCTGCAGGAGGAAAAAAAGAGATATCACAGTCTGTTGTTTTACTGCAAATACAAATAAATGAGAAAGTGACCTACAACACCACCACCCAAGGTCTCCCACCTTCTGCTCAGCGCATTCACCCAACCCCACTGCAGGGAAAAGGCCACCCCTCCCAGAGCACCCCAGCAGAGTCCCGCCAGCACGGTCACAGGCTGCAAAGCGAGGAAGAAATAGGCCTTATCTTCCAGAACAGCACTAAAACGGCTTTGACTCATTGACATCACCCACAAGAGAGTTCCAGCACCCACGCAGGTTGGTGACAGGTCAGTTTGTTAGGGCAGGCTGGGCCTTCGAGCCCCGTGGAATGAATAAGCATCTCCTGTGCAAGGATCTGATTCAGCAAGACCATCAACTGCAGTCGTTCTCAGCTGCCTAGTAACACTTTTCTGCAGAGAACCAAACTATCGATGAAACCTCACTGCTTCTGCATTTTTGCCCCCTTTGAAACCCTAAATGTCACAAAATAATGGAGCTTTTATTTTCTCAGTTACACCTAACTACAAGAAAAATAGTGCCTGGCAAAAAATATTCATTCCAGTATGAAGGGCCAAGTGCACCTGGAGGAAGAACTGTTAAAATATCGGCTGAAATTGTGATGGAAATTGCAAGTCCTCATTTCCAAACAGAAGCATGTGCTGCCGAGCAGCAAGAAAGGACCTCATTTAAAAGTCTCATTTGCAAGCAACTCTCAGAAACCCACGTCAGCAGCAATTTACCAAACATGAACCTCGCTCAGTGTCCCAGGCAGTTATTACATCAAAATAGCATGAAAGAGAAACACACTTATAGATATTCAATATTCCTCAGCACGAGGGTGGATGTAAAGGAAGCTGCCGAAGAGGGAAGCAGATGATGCTATCACAAATGGCTGCAGAGTTTTCAAAACCTGCAGGAAGTTCCAAAAGCCAACCTGGTTTATAAATATAAAAGAGCTGTGTAATAGGAGTATGGAGATAAAATAAGGAATTTAAATTATGCATTTATCCAGGAGCAAATTGCACCTACCCACTATACAGACAGCAGGTTACATGGTCACCAAGACAACCCATATTACTCTTCATTTCATCGTCTAGCTCAAGCTTCTGAATACGGAAACTTCTTCTGTTCCCCTGACCGCTATGTGCTGATTTCTTCTTCCACAACCAACACACACCTACGCCTTCCACCAGGCCCAGGTCTCACCATCCTCAATCGCCACAGTTTTTGGTTTCTCCCTTTGAAGCACGGTGCAGACACATGCTACCTCATCTCAAAACAAGTGCTGGGCTTCTCTGGATCAGGTTCCGATCACCCAGCTCGCACTGTGGCCAAGGTCTAGTCAATCCAGTCAGTTCTGATCTACTTCTTAGCCTACAAATATTAACATCAAGAAGACAAGTGGTTGACTGAAAAAAATCACAGAGGGACCCACAACTGAACTCTAGTGCTGGTCAGAAAAGCTGTTTTCTCAGAAAAGCTGAAGTCCAGTGAGTTAACTGGAATTTGGCTGCATTTGGTTTCACCTCGTTGCCAGCACAGAGAGCCTCCTCCACAACATAGCCCCTTAAAACACCTGCAAGTTCACACATGTAGAGCTTCTCTCGTCAGCCAGAGCTGCAAGCGCAGCAATTTTAGACACCATAAAAACACACCATTCTTAGTTTAGTCAGAATGATGAAATATTAGAAGTTATTTCTGAAAAGCTCACAAGTATAGAAAAGTGCTTGTGGCTTCACGTTTTCCCTTCTTGTTGAGGAATCCGGCCAAGGAGAATTCTTCCGAATCAGCAAACATAAACTGAACAAGCGCAGCAAGGTACCACTGCCTGTTGGAGGCAAATAGAGGCCAGACTATTAAATATTTATTCCTTTCAACAGAGCTCCTGATTCATTTATAAGTCTCTGTTGAAAAAAAAAAAAAAAACAAACCACCCAAAACTATCAATAAAAAAACCTGCAGCTAATTAGGAGGTACTGGAAGAAGAGCATGCTAGAAGGGCGTACGGCTCGGATCCATCGCAGAGCTCGCTCCAAGATTTACCTGCGCACCCGCCAACGCCAGCCACACACACACGTACATAAACCCCACCAACTTCTTCAGTCGAGCAGCAGCAACTTCATTCCTAAACTGCTTTTTGGAGAAGCACAAGAAATGCCCACATGCATCTAGTTAGGAGCGAGTTAAAGGCACAGTCATTTGTGAGGTTAACTAAAGCACTACAGAAAAGCCCCAAACTTGATAACACAGAGTGATGGGGACAGCGCCAGAAGTAACTTTCTTTTAAAGCAGATATTTTCATTCCAGTTACCTCAAGATAACAACACTGACAGAACAATTAAGAATAAACAGACAAAATAGGAATTAACAGACAAAATTAGAACAGTCTCTATTTGGTTTTAAATAATGGCACGATAAATTACGGCATCTGTGAGGACCAATAAACTCCTTGGGGGCTAAAAGAACATTTCTAGCCAGCTGACTGTATGATTTAAATGACCAACTGCGCTTTCTAGACAATGGAGAACTTTATGACCAGATGGTTAAAATATATAGATCTGTTGACTACTCTCAAGCATATATCTTAATATATTTTATAATATATGTATTTTAATACAGTTCCTTACTCCTTGTTATTTCCCCAGTGGTTTAAATGCACCTGCAGACATCCCTTCGTTCCCAACAGCAGAAGCACTTTGCCACCCAGGTTCCTGCAACGACTCATAATGCTTTGGGTGACACAGTAATAAAGTGTAATATATGAGATACGCTGCACAAAATCAAATAAATAAGGCAAACAAAGCAATTATCCTACAATTACACTCTTAAAGCAAATCTGTAAGCTCCTATCAGATCAGTATTTTAAATATGGAGCTTCAAAAAGAAACCCCTAAACAACAAACCAACAGCTTCAGCCAAGCTGCAGGAGCGCGAGCAGAAGCGGCTCCTTTCTCTGCGTTCATACTTTGCTATAAAAACTCCAAACTACACTCGGCATTTTCCTATCTACAAGTGGATTTTTAAACCCCTTAATTCTCAACGAGTACAGCTCTTATCAACACAACACAGGCTGTCACAGCGCTCCTGAATGGCAGAAATCCACAAAACTTAACGTGAAACAAGACAAAGAACTCACACAGAGAATGGAACTTTACCTCCGGACATCACTCGCAAATAACAACAATGGGACACAAGGATTTTAAACCTTTTCATTTTTCAAGCCCTGTAAGCACACTAACAACATTTTTGTTACTTTCCTACTAAACTGCTGAGCAGGCAGCATTGCCCAAAGAGGGTAGATGGTTTATCCAGCCCCTCGCAAGAGCTGTTTCAGATTCATGTATGCGGGGAAGCACAAAGACAGCCTCCCATCCCTTCCGCAGCACGCACAGGCAGACACACACTTCAGCTGTTCTCTTCCCAGGTATTCCAGACCCCTTGGATGCCTCTTCCCAACGCAGATCTAGGATCCAGCGCTGACAGAGAGACCCCAGACCTGTGCTGGTGCAGACCCCCCCCACCCTCACGTTCCCAATAACACTGGCAAAACCGTAGGCTTCAGATATCCTGAAAGACTCAATGAACTTAAACACCCTTTGGCAAATGCAAAATTTACCCAGCCTCCCTAGAAGTAGGACAACAGATAAATAGCAAGCAAGAGCCTACTGTAGGGAAAAAAATCACTAAGTCTTCCGAGGAGGCAACGTACAGCCTCCTCAGATTTCCAAAAACACAGCGACATGTTCTCACATCTCTTTTAACCCTGTTTCATCCCTCAGGCCTTCCTCTTCCCTGAGGTGCCCTTTGTGGAGCGGAGGGGAAAAGAAACCTCGCCCCAGCAGCGGCAGCGAGCAGAGGCCACAAACCTGCCGGCTGCTGATAAGCCACATTTATCACCACCAACACCGGTGGCAACCAAGCAGAGCTGGTGAAATCCCGAAATTCCTTTCCACCCCAATATTTGAGATTGCAGCTGCGGAGCCTGATGGCAAGTGGGCTACAACTGCCCGAGCCCAGAGAAGCTGAGGGATAAGGCGGGGTCCCAAAAGGCAAATACATCCCAGAAAACAGTGAAGCCACCATGGCTGCATCCCCCGTGACTTGCCTGGGACCCTCACACCCCATCCAGGACCCCACAGACCCCACCTGGGACCCACACATCACACCCAGGACCCCACAGACCCCACCTGGGACCCCCACATCACACTCGAGACCCTCACACCCCATCCAGGACATCACAGACCCTGCTTGTGACCCACGCATCACACCCAGGAGCCCCCAAACTGCACCTGGGCCCCCACACCCCACCCAAGAGCCCACATACCCCGCCTAGGACCCACACACCCCACCTGGGCCCTGACCCCTCTGCCCCCACATCCCCACCTGCACCCCGAGCCCCCACCCCACGAGTCTCCTTCCCTCTGCCCCCTCATCACCCACCAGCTCCCTCCATCTCTGCCCCTCCATCCCTACCCCATCTGTTCTCCTCCTCTCCACAGCCCCCCCCTCCCTCCCTTCACCTCCGCCACCCTCGCCCCTCATCCGCGGCCCCGCTGCCCGGGCCCCGCCGCTCTCCGCCATCACCGACCTGGCGGCCCCCGCCGCTCCGCCGCCGCCCGCGCCTCCCGCCGCGCCACCGGCACCCCCCGCGCCGGGCCCCGGCCGCAGCGCCATCTTCCCGCTCCGGTCCCGGCTGTCAGCTGAGCGGCGGCGGCTTCCGGGGCCGGGCCCCGCCGCGGAACGCCCACGGCCCGGCCCCGCGGCCCCGGCGGGAACAGGGACGCGGGAGGCCTGCGAAGGGGAGACGGGCCCTGCCTGCTCCTCAAGAAAGCTTTAAAATCGAGGCTGGGTGTTGATAAAGTCAACTTTAGGCACCTAAATAAGGCTCTTTTCCGTGAAAAGTGCCGCCCTTCTGCCCAAACGTCAAGGGGATGTGGGGGCTGAGCGGCAGCGCTCCCCCACAGCTGCTCCTGGACATGGCCTTGCTGAGGGCACGGGAAATGCTGATTTATTATTATTTATCTGGTAACTGTGCCAGCCAAAACCCTCGGAAGTATTGTAAAATAAGCGCTCCTGGGGAGTGGCCGAGGGACTTTGGGGTGTTGGGCCTGGAGCAAAGGAGCCTCAGGGGAGACCTTCTGGCTCTGCACAACTCCCTGACAGGAGCTTGGAGCCGGGTGGGATCAGGCTCTTCTCCCAAGGAACAAGCGACAGGACAAGAGGAAACGACCTCAAGTTGCACCAGGGAAAGTTCAGGTTAGAGAGCAGGTAAACGTTTATTCTCTAAATGGTTGTGAAGGGCTGTGCCAGGCTGGGCAGGGCAGCGGTGGAGTCCCCATCCCCAGAGGGGTTTCCAAGCGGTGGAGATGTGGTGCTGAGGGACAGGGGTTAGTGGTGCCCTGGCAGTGCTGGGGGAATAGTTGGACTTGATGATGTTAAAGGTCTCTTCCAACCAAAATGACTCTATGTCGTTTGCACACTTTTGCACAAGCAGCTCATCTCTCATAGCAAGAGCAGGAGAACTTGATAAAAGACATGACAAAGCTTGGAAGGCTCCAGGATTTTTACCCTCAAAGGGGGTGTTCAGGGTGACAGCCTTTCAGCACGGGGGATTGAATCCTGAGAAAGTTCACTGCTTAAACGTCTTAATAAGCAACCAGTCGGTGTCAGAAATCACATTAAAATCAAACCCAGCCTGAGAGAAAGTTAAACAAAATTTAAGCTCTCATTTTCATAGCAAGTCCCTCAAGAAGAGGACTGCAGGACCTTGTTTTGCAGAATTAGAACTGCACAAAGCTGTTTTCTCTCCTGGGCCTGGGATCCATTTCCAAACTGGATTAAGTATGACAAAGCAAGAAGAGAATCCTGTACAGGAACACTTGCTTAAAGTATTATAGTGGGAAAGGAGAAGCCAATCCTGCATTACTGGAATTCTGACACAGCCACAGTGAACTGAGACCACACTTAGCAGAGGAGATGGAAAATGTGGTGGCTTTGGGAAACAGGCTAAGGAATAACACCTGCAGACTTGTTCCATCGAGGCTGCATAGAGAGGCAGGGCTCAATATTAGAATGGTTTATGAACTTATTTATTCTCTTTTGAGGCTTAAACATGAAACAGTACAAAATTACTAGAGTTCACAGACATGTAAAGTATTAGTTATTTCAAAATTATTTTATAGAAGCAAAAAACGAGGAGGAGCAAGGCTTTGCTTTTACTTTTGGTTTGTTTTTTCTGAAGTGTCATGGGGAGTCTGACAGCTGCACTGATTCAGTAAGTTCTGTTGGTTTTCTGCCACTGAACCTTCTGCAAGTCTGACAAAAGGTACCGGGGTGATGTGAACAGAGAACTCACAATATTTCCATGGAGTAATACAAAACTGCATGAGAGTACAACGATTTTTGAACTATTTTCAGAAACACAAGGCAGTTACTGCAAGAGCACGCTCTTCAGCTTCTATGAGAAGCATTCAGGAATCCTCTGCTGGTACTGCAGTAGAGACTTTCTTGCAGGTAAACATCCATCCTCACCCTGAAGGGAACAAATACTTTTCTCCCTTCCCCTTTGTTGCCATTATCTTCATTCCTCTGTTCAGCAGTCTGCTGCTGTTCAGCTTTTTGGAGCTGTCTGTAATTTACTGCCTTTATCTTCTTGAGGTTTCTTTTTTCCCTTCATATTTTCCTTTGTAGTTTTCCTACAAGAAACACATTGGAGACCAAGACAGTGAACATCATATATGAAGTATATACCAGTGATACTAACGGTATTTGTTTTATAGGCTCTGTTGAATGACAGTGACTCTAAGGTCTGGCTTTAAGGCCAGCAGTTTAAACTCAGCTTGCTGTCACCTGATACACGGCAGCCCATGAGACAAACTGAGGGTGTTAATCCAATCCCCAGTAGACAGATACTGACACTAAACCCTCCCCATTACTAAAAATCCTTATGACTGGGTGGACCATCTAAACAAATTATTTTGGAGAAACCTTGCTGGGCCTTTTCTGGATACGCCGCATCTCTTACCTCCTCTCAAGAAAAAACTACTTACATTTTTCTTTTGGCCTTTTTTAAGAAGCACTGAGGGGTGGTACAAATGGATTCTCTTGTCAATGGTTTCTTAATGAATTTCTTCTTTTGCTTGCTGAGAATGACATTTAGTGACAAAGGATTGAATCAGTTTAAAGGGCAAAAATTAATATCCGAAGTAAATAAAACAGATAATGAAAACCTTTACTTGTTATTAGGGATTTATGGGTCTGAACATATTTTGAGTGTTGTTTATTCTAAAAATAGTTCAGCCACTTCATCTTCAAGACATTCAGACAAACTTCAGTTTAATATGCAAGTCAAATATTTAAGGATTTCTACTTCTAGAAACTATTAGAAGTTATGAAAAAGCATGAAAAGGACTAATTACAAAACTATCTATATGCATACACCACATTTCCTAAAGATAACTCAAAAGAGTGAAGGACTTTCTGTCATGTATCACAAGCCCAATGTATGAGTATGGGCCTGGGAAGTCTAAAGTAGATTTCTGGGAATTCATAGAAAAGTAGTTAACTCTGGGAAAACCACAAATCAGTAACTGGTTTTGTTTCCATTTTTGTCTGGGTAAAACACTACCACCCTCACCCCATCTAAAATTCCTTTTGCACCTATACTGCAAATAACGAGGGACTCTGTTGTAACTCTTCTGTTACCCTTGGACCGCCCAGCACCATTCCTGCAGGTTTTTAAAGTGGGCAACAAGCTGGTTAACTAGTTAAATGAACGTACCTTTGCAGTCTGGGCAGGTGTTTTATGTAGTCTGGCACAGGACAGCCAGCTCGCTGAATAACACTGGCTATACTGGAAAGGAGAGAGGGAAGAGATCGACTCCAGCAAGAGATAAACATCTTCTGTGGTAAACAGCAATCCCTAACAACCCATCGTTTTGTTGTTGCTTAAAAAAATACCCTGACTAAACAAACCCCCCCGCTGCCCCCAAGAAATAAAGACGTGAAAGTGAGTTTGAAGTAAGGTGAGGGAAGAAAGGAAAAGACATAAAAGACTTCAGTGAAACTAATGACTCCCTTTAGATAAACTAGTGGAAACTCTTGGTGAGTAGTCTTTGAGGAGATCAAGGAAAAGCACTAAGCCAACACGGAGAATCACACCACATAACTCTGGGTGTAAGCAAGCTGCAGAACTGGATTAGAAAGGCCAGAGCACAGCACGAGGTAGTCATACTTTCTGCATGGCAAACGATTGAGGAAAACCAGAAGAGCAAAGTTAGTTGCAAAGACTGTTGAGCTTGGCCTTTAGCAAGGTCCAGGCCAGAAGAACCGAGTTTCGCTGCAAGGTGCTACCACATAAGCCACCACCTTGGCATTGCTGGCAGCACGACTGCAAGAAGGGCAAGGCTCCTGGCTTCTCTCTTGCTGCATTAGTGAAGTCATCAAAAAGAAACCTTGAAATTGCCGTGTTCTCAGTCTTTCCCATACTGTGGTACCCCGTTGCAGTTCCACCACCTCAATACAGAGTTCTCCCTTCTCTATTTGTAGGGCCTTTTTCCAGCAGCGCGGGGTTTCCAGAGCACAGCAGCCCTGCGCGCCCGAGGCGCCTGGTACCAGACAGAACCACACGGCTCAGCAGCGCACCACACAACACAAAAAAAAGTTTTGCTTTATCATGTTTGCAACTTACCTCCGTAATAAAGGTTTGTCGTCTTCTGTGAAGAACGTGACTGCTTTTCCTGTGTGCCCAGCTCTTCCAGTACGACCTGCCAAAGAAGTTTTTGCCGAGAGTAGAGATTTTACTACAAACATCTCTCTTTATTCTACTCCTTCAGAGCCCCAGTCTGACATGCAATCATATGCTATCCAGCAGCTGATCCCCATAGACTGTTCCTAGTAAGTGAAAGAATATTTATATCTGAAGCATCTAAATATTTAAGGTTCACAGAAAACTGACAAAAAGCAATGCAGTTCTACTGGAAGTTGAACCCAGATATAAACTGGCTTAAGCAATGTAGAAGCCAACAGAGGAGCCCTGGTCTCAGGATTTTTGCTCATGCACAAGAGCATCTACATTCAAGATCTAGGAAATGAGAGAAAGGACATTATTTGTGAACGCTTGCTCACCTATCCTGTGGATGTACTCCACCGCACTCGTTGGCAAATCATAATTGATGACCATATTCACTCCTTTGAAGTCAATCCCTCGCGCTAGCAAGGCTGAGCAGATGAGCACCCAGATCTTCCCAGCTCTGAAACTGCGTACTACATTATCTCGCTAGGAAAAGAAAGGTATTGGGAACAGCTTAATTGACAATTTAGGAAAGTAGATGAAATAACTTACTGACAACTTCCAGGAAGCAAACAACTAAAACTAAACCTCTAAACCAAAACCTGCAGCAATTGACTGTCAGTTAACCAAAGTTACATTCCAACACTCCTGATTTTCGCTTTCTTTCTAAAGTGTTCCTTGAAAAGAAATTACATCCTCCTACCTGTTGCTGAGTTTTGTCTGCATGGATTACATCCACGTTGATGCCTTCGTAAATAAGCTCATGGAAAAGCTCTTTAGCCCTCTCAATAGACTGTACAAAAACAAGGACCGGAGGAGCAAAACCCTGCAAAAGAGAAACTTTGTCTCAGGTTCAAGTCCTTTTCCTAGTGTTATCAGGTGCAGACACTGAGCTACTAAACAGACTGAACCAGCCCTGTATCTCAGAAAATGGTTTGGGGGTTTTCTTTGACCAGTCAAATCCCCAGGAGTCAGAACTAAGCAAGTTCAGCTCCGCTGCCTGTGATGGGAACAGTCCTGACTTAGGCATCAGGCTGCTTCTTAATCCACAGAAACGAACAGATCTTTTTTCCACCTGATTTAAGAGCCCCCTCACAGTGCCAAGTAAAATTAAACACGCTGCTAATACAAGAGCAGCACGTGTGCACGAGCAGCCACGTGCAGAAGGAGCAGAAGCAGGCACAGCACACGGGGCGGGGAGGCAACAGTTGGGCACACGAGGGGAGAGCAGGAGCCACGGGGGGAAGGGGCAAGCGGAGGTCGGTGCTGGCTGGGGGGAAACAGGGTCACCATTGCCCTGAGGCTGCGTTTGTGAGCTCCTCGGGACAGGCAGGAGCCTTCACCGCGGGGGAATGGGGGTCTCTGATCACCTCAGGATGGGTGGCCAAGCGAGCAGGGGTCGAGCATCGCCTTCGGGGGTTTTGTGATCGCTGTGGCGAGGGCTGGGGCTCAGGCGCCATCCCCAGGAGGAGCAGTCAGCCATCAGAATGAGCCATGGCCATTCATGAAGGCCCTTGGCGTGTTGAGGCCCTTGTGGCAGGTCTGAGGCTTTCTCCTCTGCTTGGGGGGTAGCGATGGCTCCCCAGCCAGCAGCTGCACAGGGCTTGCTCCTTTATCACAAGGGATCTCACCAAAATACCTTTTTAACCAGCTCTCTCATTGCCGTTAGTTTTCCTGTCTCGGATCCAACAAACAGCAGTTCTTGCTCTACTGTCTCCACTGCAGAGTTTCTGAAACCAGAAATCCAACAGAAGCATGCTGCTGTTAGTATTTGTATATATGTATGAAAACCATGGGATATTATCTGGTGAATGAGAAATACCGCATGACAAACTTATTTCACCAGTGCACACTCATAAGAATCAAGTTTATTTGATGATAAAGTCACGGGCAAAGGAAAACACCACTCTCCCTAATCTGTGAGAAAGATCTCTATGCCTGCACGATTTTTTCTGGAGACAAACAGCCTGCAGCACTAACAGCAGAGACAGAACCAAGCAGACTGATGACGCAAAGCAAGCAAATAACTTGCCCAGGAAATGAAGAAACCCATGAGTCAGAGTACAAGTGCACACCTACCTTGCTCCAACAGACACCAGGACAAGGCTGTCGAGGTTGAGTTTGCACCACTCCTCCACGTCATGGGCAAAGGTTGCGCTGAACAAGGCTCTTCTCACCACATGGGACGTGCAGGCCAGGAAGATGGAGGCCAGCTGCTCTCGGAACCCCGACTTCCCGTCTTCAAACAGTTTGTCCGACTCATCCACCACCAGCCACTCCACGCTAGGAACAGAGAGGTTTTCTTTTCAGTCAGAGTCCCTTGCAGAGGAGTTCTAACAGACCACCACAGCTGCAAGGACTACGCACGCATCCACTTTTCAATGGCAAAGCTGGTAGCACAGCCAGATTTGATAGAGACTCTCAGTACCTGGTCAAGTCTATTGCTGGAGGATCTTGTTTCAGCAAATAAATAAGCCTGTTTGGAGTAGTAACTAGGATATCTAAAGAAAGAAAAAAAAAAATAAAGGCAAAGTGTTGAAAAAGACAAAACAACCAGACTCGAGAGCCCTGAGAAGCCCAAGTCCCAATCCAAGCTGCCAGGGGTACAATTCAACAGGCTCCACTACTTCCTAGTTCTTCCACATCAGCTACTTCTTTAGCATTGAGCAATAGATTGCACATCTTGAGTGCTATTAACCAACCTCTTTAAAACCACGCAAGCCAGAAGAGAAAGGTCAGTAACGCCTTTTTTTCCTCCCACATTTTTAGAAGCCCTTTAGCAGTTAAAGCAATTACCAAATTTCTTAGAAGATTTGGGCCCAAACTTCTTTGCTGCTTCTGCTGCCTTATGGATCATATGTATTCTGAAGCCGGTCCCCTCAGCCAGCTTCACCAGCTCCCGATGCGTCTGAAAAGGCAGCAACAGAGATTTTCAAACTGAGCTGATTTTCAACAGGGAGTCTGGTTTTATTTTAGCCTGGTTTTATTTCCAGTGGAGTTTTCAGACTGAACGGATTAGCTTTTCTGAACAGAAAAGCTGCAGACAATCCTGATGAGAGAGCTTCCAACACCACCCTGATTCCAGCGTTAAGACTAAGCTGTCTGGTTTTCTTCTCATAACAAAATGCAGCTTTCTAACTCACCTGAAAGCTCTCACAGGCCTGACTACCGTATTTTGACTCTAACAACATAGCTCCCATTAGCCTCCTTTCCTGTTTGAATAAAAATGGAACTCTGCCCAAAGTTGTAATTTTTATTTCGGTTTAATAACAAAGCTTCAATATAAAGTGATTCAATGAAGTTCTGTGTTTGGGACAAACAGATACACCTCTTGTAGTGATCTCAAACATGCGAGTAGGTATTAAAAGCACCTAAGCATTGGGCAGTTCTAAAATATAATCAAAGAATCTTGAGCCTCTAATTCAATCATTTAGATTAGATTGAGATGCTGGATATGTCGCTATTTCACAGAAAACAAAAGACTTAAACATTCAAATTAGCTTTTTCTGATATCTGAAGGTAATAAAAGAAAAAAAAAGTATTTACTGAGCTACAATTTTACTGATTTAGAGTGAAAACTTAAGTACATCAACAAGAGAACAACCCGTTTCCCCTCAGCACTTACCTGGCTAGCAAGCTCTCGGGTGGGTGATATGATCAGAGCTCGGAATCCTTTGTTCCTCGGTTGTTTCAGGTGTGTTAGGAGCGGAATACAAAACGCCAGTGTTTTTCCAGACCCAGTAGGAGCTGAAGCTAGAAGTTCCCGACCCTGTAAGAAAAACAAGAAGTAAATATGTATGCTACAAACTAACCCAAAATACCCCAGTAAAAGGACAGTAACGGCCAAGTTTTGAAATCTGACACACCTGAGGTATCTCTAAAGCTGTGCCCCTAACCCTGAGGAGACGCCACCCTCCAAATTTTGCCCCCCTCCCTGTCCTCAAACCGGTACCAAACTGACATGGAGCATGACGGGAATAGCCTGCATCTGGATCGGCGTTGGGACCCGGAAGCCAGCAGCTTGAATGTTCTCCATGATTTTAGGGTGCACCTTGTATTCCTTTTGGAGCTGATCAAACGTGGCAATTGGGTCAGGAAGATCTGTTCCTTGAACACTAATCTTGTGTTTATTTCTGAAGCGGTTCACCTAAAAGGCAAAAGAACCCTCATTTTTCTTTCTTTGACACCATAAAACTAAAACATGCACAGGTTCACCTTCTGGTCACCCTCCTCCCAAGAGGAATTATCACAAGCGAACCTCAATTTTTCAGGCAAAACACCCACAGAAACCAAATAACCTGCTGCTACATCAGAATTCCAAGGTCCCACCTTTTCTCTTCTCAAGCGTTCAAGCTTTTCTGCAATAGGCTTTTTGTCTTTTGCGTCTTCAAATGTTGCTTCCAGAGAGGACATCCACCTTATTCCATTACTTTCTGACAACTCCGGCATGGATGCTGCTTCTAGAAGTTTCAAAAAATTTAAATTGCCCATAGCCAAATCCAGTCAAAACATATTTGGCAAAAAAACCCACCTCAAAACCTTTTTATTTTTCCTCTCATTCTCACTAAAGTTAATGAAGACTCCAGAAGGATGGCAAGAGCATCCCCACGCCTTAACACCGTATCTCAGCGCATTATTACATCAGCTCTGACACAGGCCAGCCAAAGAACCTAGAAACCTTTTTTTTCCCCCCAGGAAAATGACCTGCAGATTTAAAATAAACGGGAACAACTCAGAAGTATGAACTTATCAGGGTATTCTGGCAAGGACATGCGTATATAAATACCTCGTGTCTTTTTCTTTTTTCTTTTCCCTCCACCGCTTTCTGCGGTTCTTTTTCTCTTCCCTGCCACCTCTCCATCGTTTTTCCCTGCTCCATCCTCCTCCTGCTGCTCTCCAGCCCCTTCGAGCCCACATCCCTCCTCGGCAGAGCCCAGAGGGGCTTCCTCCTTGCGCCCGAAGAAGTCGAGGCTCTCCAATGAGTTATTGCCGCTACTCCCCTTTATCACCTGGGGAAAAGACAGCAGAGAAAACGCTGAGACCAGGCCCCAGCGCCTCCCCGGCCGCTACCGCGGGGCCGCAGCTAGGCCCGGGGCCCCGCCGCACCGAAAGGACGCGGCCCAGGGGCCCGTGTCGCGGAGAGAACGAGGCCCAGACCCCTCCCAGCCTCCTCCCGGTAACACCGCACCCCGAATCGCCTCGCATCGAGCCCGAAACGCCGGATATCAAAGCGAGCACCGGCGCCCAAGCGCCGGAACAAGTCTTGTGCCTCCATACTGCCGCGCACCCCGGAAGTAGTCGTCACTTCCGGCGACGAGGAGGCGGAGCCTTGGCTGGGTATCGTAGCAACCAACCCCGCGGGAGGCGGGGGTGTCATGGCGCCGCGTTGCTATGGTAACCTCGCAGTTAGGCTTTGCTAGGCCTCTCTCCCTTCTAGGCCGCACCAGGAGAAGCCCAAGGTGGAAAGAAATGATCCTTTCTCCGCTGCAGGGCCGGTCCCAGCCCCGGAGGGACCCACAGCAGGGTGATGTTTGTTGATGCTCTAATCATCGCCGCGAGGTCTAAATGAATCAGAAATATCAAATCCAGCATATGAGCCATAAAACTGTTCTACATCTTTACAGGCTGATCGGAGTGTTTTGTCCTTTTGTGTATTCCTGACGGCAAGTTAATTGCGCTGACGGCTTCGGCTGTTTTTAAGGAAGGGCTCGGCTGAATAAGAGGACAAAAAAGGTTTTGTGGGAAGTTTTTGTCCAGGCATGTCTGGGCTGTGGTGATTTACAGTATTATTAGCTTGTCTCAAAGGACTGACCTCTCTTCTATCCATCACAGCACCCAGCAAGAAGAGATTATCAGCTCTGCTGGGCACAGCCACTCTGCCTCTTAGAGATGTTAACTTAGGTCCTAGATATTTCTGAGGAGGCCAAGCAGCAGCTTATTACCACGTTTCATTGCCTGGATGGTCCCTTGTTTTATATTCTCTTCGTGGATTGACAGGGAAGTCCCTTTGTGATTCACAACAAGTGACTCTGCCTTTCCTGATGAAAGCGGAGGAATGTTCTCCCTTGGACTGATTCAAACCCATTTTGTTAAAAGACATTTAGGGCTCAACCCTGCACTCCCCTCCTGCTTTTAAGACCCAAATCAACAGAACATTTCAGTGTGCATTTGACGTGAAGCCAGTTAGCACTCTCAGCAACACCTAAATTAAAGTCAGGAATGTGCCCAGTTAATTTGTTTAATCCTTGATTTCCACTGATACAATCCGGTCTCACAACTGTGCTTGGAGAAAGAAATGCTAGAGGCAATGACAGAAGCAACCCAGAGGCTCAGGGAGCAACCCAGAGGCTCAGGGTAATCAAGAAAATTTGCATAGATTAAGATCAGAATTTATTTAATTCATGTATTTTTTCATTACGAT
Organism: Coracias cyanogaster; assembly: GCA_033124195.1. Lineage (NCBI taxonomy): Eukaryota > Metazoa > Chordata > Aves > Coraciiformes > Coraciidae > Coracias > Coracias cyanogaster. The sequence continues at coordinate 37,965 of JAVSBS010012461.1, forward strand.
AAACTGTGAGACCCAATAGTACAGGTAAGTCTCCTAGGACTCTGTATCAGATCAAACAATACAGATATTTTTCCTGGTGTTCTTGAAGTAAAACAAACAGAAATCCAATTAAGCAACAGCATTACAAAAACTATTTTATGTAGTAAAAGTCTCAACGGCCAAATGTCCTCGTTGCCAAAATCCAGGACTTTTAAGAGACACAGGCAGTGACTGTTCCTCCTGTAACACTCACTACTTTAATTACAAACTTTGAGATGAAAAATTGCATAAACGCGATCCTCCCCGCAGCCCCTATCTGCCTGATTTATAGCACTTTTTCTTTGCCAACCTTTTAACTTCCCAGCAGATGGGTGGAAGCAGCCGCACAGAGACCCGGGTGGGTGCAGAGCACCATGACGCTCACACTTCCCACATTTGTGTCCTCGATGTTGAATTTACAGCGCATAAAGCCCGTGCAGGAGAGAGACTCGACGCCATGTCCTTCAGGTCGTTCCTGGGCTGAGGCTCTCGCTTTTCCATGAGGAGAAGTGACTAATGGTTGCTGTGAGAGGACAGGGAAGAATGTGGAGGCATTTGTGTAACAAAGAACTATAAATCATGTCCAATATCCATCACTCACCAAGAGATGCTGTCAGCAGATTCAAGAGTGAGGAAATGAGAAATATTCTCTTCATCAGTTGACTGGGAAATCCCTTTGTGCAAGGAGTGAGGAGCTCTGCTTCCGAGCTGGCAGTGCCGGGTGCCAGGAGTAGGGACCCTCCTGCAGGAGCAGATCCCCATGGCACGCTCCCATCTTCCACCACGTGTGGCTCCTTACGCCGAGGTCGATCTGCCCTGGAGCGGCTGGAGGGGCCAGCCCTGGGAATCAAGGGGTCACGTCGTGTGTCAGGAGTGAAAGGGAGAAGTTGGTGAAATACAAAAATGAAGCAACTTCAGTTAATGCAAAGCCAAGCCGCACTTGTCACGGCGTTTAGCTTTGCTTCCCCAGCGCTGCTCTATCAATTACTTGGTGCTAATTGCCAAGTCAGCGCTGACACCAGAAGAGCAGCGAGGCCGTTGCGCGGTGCACGTGGTGCAGGAGCACAGGCTGTTCAGATCAGCCCAGCCACGGACGCGGTGATTAATGCCCGGACAGCCTGATGTAACCTGGGCAATCCTGGTTTATTAGCAGTGCTCACCGGGCTGCATCTTGATTCCACGAAAGTCAGCTCAAAACTGCACCTGACTTCAAAAATTACCCTGTATCTGGGACTGGAGCTGATTTCACTCTTTTTCTGTGTTGCTCCTGCTTTACTGAGCGAGGTGACCTAAAGCCTCCCAGTGAAAGACCCCTCTCAGGTGCCCACTGCAGAAACCCCACAAGCAAAACATGAATTGCCTTGTTGCCTATTAGCAATCCAAACCAGTAAAAAGAAAGGAAGCTGCCTCCTGCCAGGGAGTTCTCGCTCCATCTGCACCACAGCAAACACAAGACACCCGCGTGTGCCAGCTAAGGGGGGCATCAACACCCCCCAGCCACAGCCACGCTTGGGCAAGGTGAATGCGGCAGTTATTGGACCAGCTCGTGGCCTTTAGATTAACCTCCTTGCACCTGCTTGTACGTGCCACAGAACACGGTGCTTCCAACACACCGAGGCTGGCATAAAATTCTAGGAGAGGAGGGTCAGTGCTAGCCCTGGAGCTGCTGGCAGGATGCCTGTGGGCTGGACTGGAGTGTGGGGGAGAGCCCAGGCTGTATGGTTTTCCTCTTCCATTTGTTATTCCTGCAGACAGCCCCTGGGATGGCAGCAGGTAAAGGCAGGAGGTTCAGCAGGTACTGCCGGGGAGGTTTAGGTTGGATATCAGGAAAAATTTGTTCCCCAAAAGGGTTGCTAAGGACTATCCTAGGCTTCCCAGGGCAGTGGTGGAGTCCCCGTCCCCAGAGGGGTTTCCAAGCCGTGGAGATGTGGTACTGAGGGACACGGTTCAGTGGTGACCTGGCAGTGGTGGGGGAACGGCTGGACTCAATGAGCTTAAAAGTCTCTTCCAACCAAAACAATCTATGATCCCATTATTCTGTTCTACACCCCTGACCCCAGAGCAGCCTCCCCAACCCAGGCATGCTCAGGGGACCTCTGAATGGTAGGAGCAGCCCAAGTGGGATGCATTGGTCAGATCATTGGGCCATACCCAACACGTAGCACTGAAATAAAACCCCCTGAGATTGCAAAGCAAATCTGATGAGCAAGGTCACACAGAATCCTTTCATCACACCCAGGTCAGGCCAGAGATGCTCACCTGTAGCTGTGGGCCGCCCTCCTGAAGCCACCCAGCTAAGGCCAGTATCCTTTGTGTGTGTATGTGTGTGCACGCGCGCATTTGTTTAGCAGGTGTAAGACAGGAATTACGGGACAGTGGAACTTTTGCATATCCGCTCCCCACGTCCCGCGATCCTACTACATTATCAGCGCTAATATGCACATAACAGTCAATTAGCTGAGCTGAGCGCACTCGTGACCTCCGATCCCTGCTGTGTCCCCCAATCCATTAACAGGCCCTCAGCCTTTAGCTCTCAGTATGAATTGATGTAGCATCCATTCTTTTTCGGCAAAGAAACATGCTTCCTTATTCATCTGTCCATTTCCACTTTCTGTTCCTTTGTCCTCTCCTTCTGTTCCCTGTGTTGCTAACCTGGTCACAACTTCTTGACCCCACGTCCTCGTCCTTCCCAAGGGTGTTGTAATCCCAACCACTACCCAAAAACTTTTACTTTTTTTACCCTTGCCCACATCTTATTTAGCAAAAATGGTTTCCAGCAGTGTGGGAGCTTTGATCCCCTATTCAAGAAAGCCTTGCAATGTTTTTTTAAAGACTTTCTTTCTAAGGCAAATGAATTCTTCATAAAGGGGGAAATGGTGTGCTAGTTGGGCTCTGTTCAGCTGAGGAAGACAAATGATCTCTTTTATTACTTGAAAAGCATAACAGTTGAGTGTGTAGATCTGTGATTTATCTGTAATTAGGAATCCATTTGAGCAGTATATTAATTACAGAGAGGAGAATTAAATTTTGCTGAATGTAAAAGTAAAATTAAAGTTCCTTGAATTAGAAGATAATATAAAATGTCTGAGGTTCGGGTTTTGCGTGGCTCTGCATTACACTTATATGGGGTAGGACAACTCGTTAGTGCACATCTGAGCTTCTTGACTTTTAAGTTTTATGCCTAGGTCAGAGGAAAAGTCCAGGGGGTCACAGATGTTCCCCCAATGCTGGTGGTTGCCACAGCACTCCCGTTTCTGGTTCTGCTGAGCCCTTCATGGCAGCATGAACCCCTCCTTCGCCCCAGTGCTGCTGCAGGACCTGTCAGCCCCCGCCATCCGCAGTGGGGGTAAATGAGGATTTACCACAACAGGATGTAACGAGCGTGCACCCAGAAAGTGCCAAGGGGAGCTGGGCTCCCTGTGCCAGCTGAGCAGCCAAGCCCTGGAGCCTCCCACAGAGCTCTGCTTCTGGGAACATCAGCTCTGAGCTTTCCTTCAGCTGGTCACCTCCCTGCACAGAGGAGCAGCTAGCCCAGCTCCCCAGCCTGCACAATACCGTCTGCGGCTCAGTCTGCTCATGCCAGATGTTTAACCTGACCATGCACAGTGAATCCAGACTCCTTCCACACTGTGTCCATCCTTTGTCCCTAGAAGACCCAGGGCAGTGTCTCACCCATCTCATCTGTGCGGGCGATCTCGTAGCACCCGCAGTGAGAAGGCAAGCAGGCAACTTGAGCGTCTGCCTGCAAAGGACCTTTGCAGAGCAAACAACGTGGAGGAGGTCACCAGGTTTGCTGGCTGGACTCTGCTGTGGTGCGTGGGCAGGGCTGCACGGATCGGCCTGCATCCAGAGAGGCAGTCCTGGACGTTCCACCATGGGACGTGGAGCGTTGCACGCATTGGCCTGTCATGGTAGGAGGAAGAGTGGGATATTGAGGCTCCCTGAGATCGTTGCAGACTGGTGAGCCCCCACATTTGCTGGTCCCTTGGTTGTTGGGGGGAGGCCGATGAAGGTGTGGAGGTTACAGCACCCGGGGCTCCAGGAGCAATGGGAGGTGCACTGCAGCAGGCAGAGTGAAGTCTTCTCCGGCTGCTGAGAGCATTCTGCAATGCTTGGAAGCAGTGTATTGGCTTAGGGCAGTTTACTACCCGTTTACTGTAAACTAACAGTTCACTAACACTTACAGTGATGTTCTCTGCTGCTCGTCTTCATGACTTACGTCTCTCCCCCATCAAACCTTTTCACATTTTCACAGACTTATGAAGACCTCCTGCAAACACATCAGGGAAACCCCACGCCAGCAGGAGATGGGGTCAACACACGCTGCCACCCGCCCGGCGCAGGGATAACTCCAGCTCTGTGTACCTGCTCCCATGGCCAGACGGCAGCGGAGAGCCGGCAACGTCTGCAAACAGCCCAGCCTCCCAACGCAAGCGCTTTCTGCATTCCTCTCTGTGTACTCCTCAAACTCTGCCACCAGCCCAACCAAATCCACTCAAAGGCTTCAAAGGGCAGAGCGTGTTTGCTGTCTGCAGGGGACTGACGACGCTTTCCCTTCTGAAAGGGAACCCGGTGCGCGGGCTCAGGCTCACCGGCCCCACAACGTGGCTGCTGGATTTCCTGCCGAAATTTCCAGCAGATCCAGCAATCTGGCTGGACTGGCAGAACAAGACTGGAAAGACCGCAAAGTTTGGAGCTGGGTGCTGTTGTGCAACTGCGCGTTACATTGACGCGCGCGCCAAACGACATTTTTAAAGTTGCTGAAATAGCTTGTCTGTGTTATGGTATCCCTGGAGAGGCCGTTACCTTAGAATCATATAATTGTTTTGGCTGGGAGACCTTTAAGAGCATCAAGTCCAGCTGTTAACCCAGCACTGCCAGGGCACCACTAACCCATGTCCCTCAGCACCACATCTCCACGGCTTGGAAA
>JAVSBS010012462.1:0-24743 GCA_033124195.1 Coracias cyanogaster
TGGTGCCCTGGCAGTGCTGGGTTAACGGTTGGACTCAGTGATCTTAAAGGTCTCTTCCAACCAAAACTATTCCGTGATTCCCCCAGCTCAGGGGTGGCAGGTATCTCCCTCCCGCAGGACCCTCACCTCTGCTCTCTCTTCCTCTCCCCTCTGCAGCACTCGACGCTGTCGCGCAAGTTCGTGGAGGTGATGTCCGAGTACAACGCCACGCAGACAGACTACCGGGAGCGCTGCAAGGGCAGGATTCAGAGGCAGCTGGAGATCAGTGAGTAAACCCGGAGGGAGAACACAGCCGGGCTGTGCACACCAAGGGGCCACATCCTGGATCCTCTGGCTGGATCTGAGCTGCTCCCACAGCTGTGCAGAGGACCCCGTGAAAATCTGGGGGTGCATGGGGGCTGTTCATGCTCCCAGCTTCTCCTGGGAGATAGACACATGGTGGTACCTTGCACTTCAGCATCCAGCCACATCCAGCAAAGCACAAAAAGTCTCCTCAGGTGTTCTTAAATGCTGCACAGAGAGGGCAGAGAGCAGCAGGAGAGAAAATTCTTCCTTGTTTGCAGCTGATTTTGAATTCACAGAAGCTAGCAGGAGTTCCTGACTCCTCTGTACTGCCTTTCCTTTCCTCTGGGTGCTTTGTATCACGGGTGAACGGAACTAACTATAAAACCAGAGAAGTGAACTCTTGAGATGGGGGCACTCGCTGCTCCTGGTGGTTTTCCTTGCTGCAGGAGGAGCTCAGTGGCTGCCTCAGGCATCTCCCCGGACCCAGCACCCTGATGGCTCTGAGCAGCAGTAGTGGTGTCTTCTGGGCAGAGGTGGGCCCTGTCGGTGACACTAAAATCTGCCTGCGACCATCTAAAGCCCATCTCTTAGGAGAGGTCTGGTCCTTCCAGTCCCCAAAACCTGCTCTCCTGGTGGTTCTTCAGTGCTGTCAGTGATACCTGGTTAGTTTTAGGGAAACGTGGTCATCTCCCAGCAAAGAACCACCATGGCACCACCGTAATTAGGGGAATAAGCAAGCAAGGGAGGGGTCAGGTCATGCAGAGATTAAAAGAGATTTTTGCAAATAGTCTCATTGTCAGAGAGGCCTCAGGGGGTTTTGTGCTCAAAGTGAAAGAGCCTGAAGCCTACTCTAGGGTTTGGGTTTTTTTCTCACCAATAAATGGGTGTTTTTCTTCCCTTTCACAATTCCATGTGAATAATAAGGTAGGAGATCTTTGAGTCAGAATGGTGTCCTTCATGAGCTGCAGATGCCTGGGAATCTGGGTGCCAGTGCAGTTTGGTAGTTTCTGTGGAGAGCTGGAAGGAGTCTTGCCTGTGCAGCCTTCTCTCTGTTACAATTAATCTTTATGATGTGTAATAATACTAGTAGGAATGTTTCACACTGCCTGAATGGAAAGGTTGACTGACGTGAGGCTCAACAAGAGCTTGCCGTTTAATATAAAGCAGGATGATGAGTGTGTCACTGCTCCAGCTGACTGACTCATTCATCACCTAATGTCATTCTGTAGGTGATACCCAGCCACCATGGGGGCTCATCACATAAACTGGAATTTAAGGTATCCCTGTGCCTCCCTTTGAAGAGGGGAGATTTAGATTAGACATTAAGAAGAAGTTTTTCACCGTGACTGTGGTGAGTCACTGGCACAGGTTGCCCAGGGAGGTTGTAGATGCTCCAACACTGGATACGTTCAAGGCCAGGTTGGATGGAGCTTTGAGCAACCTGGCCTAGTGGGAGGTGTCCCTGCCCATGGCAGGGAGTTTGGAACTAGATGATCTTTAAGGTCCCTTTCAACCCAAACTGTTCTGTGATTCTATGAAATAAAGCTTCTTCTTGTTTTTCTACTCCTGGATTTTGGAAGGGCTCTGCCACTCTGCTTAAATTATGGAGACACATGCAGTTATACTTGTCTTTGCTCTGTCCATCCTGCTGGGCTGTCAGTGCCTGGCAGAGCATTGATGGGGTGCAAGGAAGAGGCTGCTCAGGACTCACTGTGGTGCAGTGGCTGAGTGCAGAGGAGGTGTCCTGGTTAGTGATGGTGAGGGACCTGCCTTCCCTTTGGGGTGGAGGTGTGGTGCAGGTGCAGGATGGGATCTGTGCTGGGAAGGTACGCGGTCCTGCACACAGTCCTTTGCAAAAGCTGCGTTCCTCTGTTGGGACAGTGGAACGTCTCTTCTGGCGCTCATGAAAAGCAACAAGATGATAGAGGTTTTATCAGAAGTGCTTCCCAGGCAGAGGAATCTGCGGGTCCTGGGCTGTCCCTGCCAGCACCTTCAGTCCATGCTGCTTAGAGGCTCTTGAACAGGCTTTCTGGAGTTGAGCTCAGCTGGGATGTGGTGACTGCATAACGCTCGGTGAAATCCTCGGCTCTTGTTTTCAGCTGATAAATCCAAAGATAGAAAGTGCTGGGAGTTCTGACAGCAAAGCCAGTAAATCACTTGGGTTTTGAAAGTATGAGAGCAGGGACTTCTCAGCTGCTCTGGGGAGGCTCCCCAGTGTCTGGCGAGCTTCTGCATGCTAACCACATCTGCTTCTTGCTCTGGAAGTAGGACAGTCACTGAAGAAATAGTGATATAGAGTCACTGCCCTGGGACATAGCCACCCTTTGGGGCTCCCCACAACCCTCTCAAGATCTGCCCCTTCTCCTTGTGTAGGCACCACCGGGTCTGGGTGTGCTGGAGGTTGTGCCTCAGTGACCCTCACCATCACCCCTGCCCGTCCAGCACATGCTGAGCCTGGGAGCCTGTCTGAGGTCGTGAAGTGGATGTCCTCTCATCTCCCACTGCTTCTGCCCCAGCCTTAATCGTTGCACTCACCCTCACTTATTCACTTGCTCTGCTCCCAAACCCACCGAGATTGCAGATGCCATGGAGGGATCGCAGGATGTGCCGTGTCCTGGGGTTGGTGGTGCAGGATGGATGCTTGGTGGTTGTCCTCTGGCTGGAGTGTGCCTCCCAGTGCCGTCCCCATGTCTGCTGCTGGGAGCTGTGCTCCCCAGGCCCCAGCCCTCTCGCTGTCTGCGGTAGGAGGTATCGCTCCTTCATTTTTTTTCCCTCTCCGTTTTGTCTGTTATGAGAAATGACATCTTCAATTTAATTAGGTTTTGCTCCCAGAGAAATTAGATTTGAAGCTTGGAGGAGCTTTCTGTGGTGGGTGTGCAGCTTTGAAGCCGTGGAGGTGCTGCACAGACGCTGCTTGTTTTTATGAACAGTTTTGTTATGTGCGAGACCAAGGAGCCAAAAATAAAGCATCTGCCATCTCTAAAGGCACTGCGAGAATTAATCAGCCCCTGCCCCACTGTGCAAGACCAGGTTAATTGATGTGCAGAAAGGCAAGCTGCGGATGCAGGCCAAGCTGCCCTTGAGCCAGGAGAGTCTGGGGACTGCTCTGGCCCTGGAGGTTCCTCTGGGTGGTCCCAGAGCCCCCAGTGGTGAGATGGACTTGTTTAGTATTCCTGTGACACTTTCATCTCAGCAATGACCATGAGATTTATCCAAGCTAAATATGTCTGGTTGGGTGAAAATCCCAAAAGCCCAGCATGGTGGGGGTTGGAAGGGACCTCTGGAGATCATCTTGACCAGTGCCCTGCTCCAGCAGGTCACCCAGAGCAGAGTGCCCAGGATCGTGTCCAGGCAGGTTTAGAAAATCTCTCCAGTGAAGGAGACTCCACAACCTCTCTGGGCAGCCTGGGCCAGGCTCTGGCACCCTCACAGCAAAGAATTTTTTCCTCCTATTCAGCTGGAATCTCCTGGATTCCAGTTTGTGCTTGTTGCCACTTGTCCTGTCGCTGGGCACTACTGACAAGAGTCTGGCCCCATCCTCTTGGCCCCCACCCTACTGATGAACACGGATCAGGTCCCCTCTGAGTCTTCTCTTCTCCAGCTCAACAGTCCCAGGTCTCAGCCTTTCCTCAGCACAGAAATGTTCCAGTGCCCTCAGCATCTCTGTAGCCCTAATCTCTGCACAGCGCTGGAAGTTGGCTCCTGCAGCCCCCCCAAGCTGAGCAGAAGGGGTCCTGAGGGATGGAAAGGCTGGTGGCAGTTTGTGACGAAGGCTTTCATAGCTGAATCTGCTCATCCCAACACCACTGCAGGCGGTGCTAGACCTCTCTGAGCTGGAGGATGGCCAGGTGGGTTGGGTCACTCATATTTGTTACCTCTCCATGCACGGGCAGATGGGGCAGCTCCATGTGTTGTGTGGGTTTGTATCTAATGAGAGCTTGAAAGCCAGCTCCAGAGAGGATCCCAGCTTTGGGAAGGTGTCTTGTCCTCCTTGGGGATTCCAACCTGAGCCCTATGAGCTCTGTGGGTGCTGGTGCAGCCCTGCTGTGAGCCAGCGGAGCACAGTGGAACTGTTACTGTTACTGTTAATTCAGCAGTGGCATGTTTGACTTCCGCAGCCCTGAGGTGCCTGAAGTCTTCCCTGTTTATAGAGCATTTACCATGCAGAATTGGGTGAACTGGTGTTTGGCATCAGCTGGGTGGTGGATGTGAGCTGTGGCACCAGAGGCTTCCCTAGGAGCTTCTCCAAGGTCCTGCACGCTCTGATGGAGCCCATCCCCTGAGATCTGGTCCATGGGGACAGTCACTCTATCCAGCTGGGCATCACAGGGCCAAGGACTGTGGTGGAAAGTCTCCTTGGTGGCTTCACGTCTCTGCCTGTCCCAAGGCTTTTGATGGCCCTGCTGCACCACAACCTGTGCATCTTCTCTCGCTCTTTTCTCCTTGCCAGCTCAGGGTTGACTTTGCTTGTCCCTCTGTGCTGCAGCTCCCAGCAATGCTCTGTGCTGCTTTGCTCATTGGCAGAGCTTCTCCCCAGGAAACTTTACTTTCTAGAGATGCCAAGTAAGAGGCGGATGTACTCTGGAGCTCTCTTGGGAGGCAGAGGTCCAGGTCTTGTGATTTTCCAGTGCTTTATCGAGTTTCAGGGTAAGGGTTTTCCCCCAGGCTCTTCTCCCTTTGAGGTCACCTTGGATTGACTCAGTCCTTTCATTCCTGTTTGTGGCTGTGCAGTAGCTCTGTGGTGATGTGGGCAGCAGATCAACCATCTAGCACACTTTCATCTGATTTGATTGCTGTTGAGGAGCTGATGACAGGCTTTCCAAACCAGGAAGCCCAGCCAGAAGGCGGTGGACTCCCTGGGAAGTCCTCTGGGGTCCTGCAGGTTGGTTATACGGCTTTGGCAAGCGTTGTGCTGGATGGCGTGGGCGAGATGCAGCCTCCAGGCCTCATGCTTTGGCTCAGCATTAAAGCAACCTCTTCCTGACCAGCTCTGGCCTTTGGCCAAGCCTACACTTGCTGGCTGGTTGTTAATCCATGTGATGTCTTTGCTTTCCTCCTTCACCTCACCACGGCTTTTTCCAGCCCCATGCTCTGCAATAGGAGAACAGGGCCGCAAGCAGGTGGTGAGAGCCAGAATGAGAATGTTTATCCTGCATCCCATCCCACCTCTGCCTGAGAGAGACATGGCATCTCCTGGAGCTGATCCCACTGCTTGCCCTTGAGGCTGTATCTAGAGCTTGAATAGGGCAGAGCAGGCAGCCCTTGGTGCACCACGCCTGGCTCACTTCTCCTTGTCGCTGAGCCAGTGACTGTTCCCAACTGAGCACAGTCAACAGGAGGGTTTGTGAAGTTGTGCTGTTCGAGCCCTTGTTCTCCTTTCCTGGAACCAGAGCAGTTTCAGCTGGAAGTGAGGAGCCAACAGGCAAGAAGAGCTGGCAAGTAGGTGTCACAGGTCACCTTTGCTGGGAGTGAAGCTCTGTCACCATAAAACATGTAATGGTGGCTGGAAACGGGCTGTGGACCCGTTCTGGAGCTGGAGAAGGTGGAGGATGATCAGTTCAAGGGGACATTGGCATTATGCATCTCCTCAGACCCGTGAGCATGCAGGTGGCAGAGCTGAGCCCTCCCCTGGAGCTGTATGCAGGCTGCACTGAGCTCCCATGGGGTAGATTCTTCATTGCTCTGCCACGTCTTGTCCATTCCCCCATTCAGAGGTGCTCTGGACTCATCCTGGAGGATGTTATTGTCCCTTTCGATGTCACTGACAGAGCCTGCAGGCAGCGTGTCGCAGGGGAGCACCATGCCAGACCCCAGCCCTTCCCTGCCTGCCCTTCTGCTGGTTCGGGGTTCATTGGGCTGGGTAAAGTTGCTTCATTAGCTGCTCCTGACCACACCGGTGGGATGTCTCCTGCCCTCTCTGCAGGTGTAACCTGCTCCCTCTCCCCCTCCTGGGATAAGGCAAAAGCCTGCCCGGTGGCGTTGTCACCATTTAGCCCTGTGATTTCATGGGTCCTACCTGGCTGTTAGCCTGAGGACCAGGCTGCAGTTGGAGGTGGAGGATCAGTGTAACCTGCAGAGTGATTCATACCCCTCCCCTCGGCTGCAATGTGGAGTGTGTCCACAGAGAAGGGAAGCCAACCATGGGCAACCAGAGAACGGCTACCAAAGGAGCTGTGGTGCTGAAGGTACCACCACAGGGCTGAGGAGAAGGCCTGTGTCGCGGAAGGATGGAGCCTGGTTTCTGTTATGCAGCTGCAGGGCTAAAACTCAGGCAGCCCAGCGACTGCCTGCCAGGCCAGTGAGCCCTGCTGAGCCCAGTGTCCTCATGGCCTTCAACTGGCCAGGGATGGGGTTCTCCAAGAGCATCCCTGCTCTCTGCTTGCTGCTCTCCATCCCTCCTCCTTTACAGCCCACCAGCTGGGTGCTGGTGGCTGCTGGTCCTTTGGCATTGCTCCCTTCCCTGCAGGAAGGGGCTTGACCAGGAGGGACAGACAGACTTTTCTGGGTGATCTGGGCCAAGCTGGCAGCTTGACCCCCTTAAGAAGAGGGGTCACAGGGCTGGCAGAGACCTGGGCTGTAGGATGGCAGCCCCCCACACTGCCCAGTGCACTCCTGAGGCTGGAAGCTTTGCTCTGCTCCACTCTCAGGAGACGCCATGGAGGCAGCAGAGCCCAGCAGTAGGGCTGGGGGACCCATGGCCAGGACAGGAGACTCATGGCTGACCCATCTTGTGTCACTTGCAGCTGGCAGGACCACCACCAGCGAGGAGCTGGAGGACATGCTGGAGAGCGGCAACCCAGCCATCTTCTCCTCCGGGGTAAGCACTGGCACAGGCTAAAGCTGAGCCAACCCCCTTGTCCTGGGGGGTTTGGCTGGTGAATGTGCTGCTCCAGTGGTCCCAGTACAGGAGTGAGGAGCACAGCCCATGCAGGAGGTGGGACTTGCATGCTTGGGTCTGGCCTGAGGATGCTGCCTGAGCAGGGGCTGTGTCCTGACCAGAGAGTGGGGTGGGAGTTCGATGCAAAATGCCTGGCTGGGGTGGGGCTGGAGGGGGTCTGAGGCTCCTGCTCTTCCCTCTCTTGGTGCTTCTAATCCTGGCATCTGAGGGACTGAGCACAGTGCTCAGCGGCCCTGTCTTCTTTGCAGATCATTATGGACTCAAACATCACCAAGCAGGCACTGAATGAGATTGAGACACGGCACAGCGAGATCATCAAACTGGAGAACAGCATCCGGGAGCTGCACGACATGTTCATGGACATGGCCATGCTGGTGGAGAGCCAGGTAGGGAGATGCTGCGGCCCAGTGGCCAGCTCGCCTGGGGACCCTGGAGGGTGATGGGGCTACTGGCGATCCCCTGCCTGGATGGGTGTTGGGGGAAAAAAACTGAATCTGTGATGAGTGTGGCTGCCACTGGGGCTGAGCTGGACTCCCCAGGGACGGAGCCACCCGCCTGGCACCCCAGAGCCGAGGGCTGCTGGGTGCCTGGGGCAGGAGGATCGGTGATGGGCTCTGGAGGAGGGGAGCGGGTGGCTGCCACGCAGGCGGAGATTTCCCCATCTCCCTCGGAGCACTGGGCTCGGTGGCATGAGCTCGGAGTGCTGCCAGGCTCAGTGGTCCTGCCAGGCCACCCCTGGCTGTGCCACCAGCCTACGGCGCCTGGCCCTTCAGCCGGGCACACGCTCTGGTGTCTCTGCTCACCCCCCTTCTTGCCTGCCATGCTGCCACGGCCCGAGGAGACATCAGTGGCAGGTAAAGCTGCGCCAGCCCCCGCCGGTGCTGCATGCTCTGCTCTGCATGGCTGGGCCCTGCATGGCTGTGGCTCTCACGTGGTGCAAGCGGGCGAGGGTGACGGTGCCATAGTTGTGTTGGTGCCCTGTCTTGGGGGGTTCCCAGTTCCCTGCCCCGCTCCAAGGACTAGATCATGCCAGCACCCCTTTGCTGTCCTGCAGGCTGGGAATCTCCAAGCTGCTGGCAGCAGGAGCAGAGGGATGCCAGGCTGGCAGCAGTGCTGGCAGCTGCCTGCTCTGCCCCAGGCATGGCATGGGTGGGAAGGAGAAGCAGCAGCTTCAGGCAAGGCAGGGAGCAGTAGGGTTGGGATCAGCGCTTGGTGGAGTTAACACCAGAGCACCCCTGGGCTTGCAAGGCTTGTCCTCCTTGTGCTCTACAGCGTTAGGCTGAGAAATTAGCATTGCAGAGCTGCTAGCTATGACCCTTGGCTCTGCAGCCCTGGTTCCCTCTGTGCCAGGCAGGAGGGCTCTGGGCTTCGATACGCCCATCTCTGCCAACCCTGTTGGTCACATGAACTGTCAGACTCTGTCACCAGCTGCTGCAGGACCCGGCTGCTTCCCTGTGAAGCCAGGGTAGGGAAAGGGAGGTGGACAGGCTGGGTGAGCTCACCCCAGTCTGTGTCCCCACATCTGCAGGAGGCCACATCCCCAGCCCACACAGGAGGTCCTGCAGGCCCTGCAGCCCAGCCTCCCCAGCCTCACTCCAGGCTCTTTGCTCTTGGCGGGATGCTTGTGTGGATCAGAGTGGTTATCCCTGCATGTGCATGGTTTTGTGACATTCCACATGGTGCTGCTGGTGGGTCCTTGCTCACCCATCGTGCCTTCAGTTTCAGCAGGGCGCAGTGCAGTGTCAGTGTAGATGCTGTTGTGGTTTTGATGTTACCTGAGATGTCAGACAGGGCAGCCACCAGATCAGGGCCTCGTTGGGGAACCCCCTTGACCCTCACCCTTTCTTGCCGCCCTGCTGGGATGTGTATAGAAGTCCCAGCCCTCTGAGACAGAGCCAGTGGTCTGGACCCCCCACCCCAGGGCACCCTGGAGCACCCACTGTCTGCAGGTGTCTGACAGTCCCTCTGTGTCCCTTGCAGGGCCGCCGGGCAGGGTGACACCCCAACGGTGCCAGGGAGCAGCAGAGCAGCAGGGAGCTCACGTCTGCACGGGTGCGTGGCCTCTGTCCCCGCTCTGCAGGGCGAGATGATCGACCGCATCGAGTACAACGTGGAGCACTCGGTGGACTACGTGGAGCGGGCTGTGTCTGACACCAAAAAAGCGGTGAAGTACCAGAGCAAAGCCAGACGGGTGAGTCACGGCACTGGCTGCAGCCTGTCTTCCCCTGCCTACACTGCTGGCACCTCTGTCCCGGGGGTGCCAACCCCTGCCAGCAGGGAGGAGCGGGCAGCATGGCACAGCCTCACGGCTGCCCGGGCACTGCTTTACCCACACCACCAGGTGCAACATAGCTCCTGCTGGTGGTACCAGCTGAGGCAGAGCTCCCTGGCATAAGTTGTGTGAGTGCTGAGGATGAGCATGAGGATGGCAGGGGTGCTGCCTGGAGGCAGGAGAAGGGACAGGGTGGATACCGTGGGCCAGGCCTGCTGTGAGAGCTATGACCCCTGCCAAAAATAATAGAGAAAATGCATGGGCTGGCTGCGACCCTGAGCGCGGTGCCAGCTGCTTGTCCTGGTCCCCACATCTGGTCCCGTATCAGCTCAGGAACCCATGGGCCACCAGCTCAGCTCTGCCAGCCCAGGGCTGAGGGGGAAGCTGGGGCTGTCCGTGCCTGCTCCTCTGCCACCTACGGTGCTGCTCAGAGGCCACCATGGGCAAACAGGAACAGGGCCGATGGCAGCCCCCAGCTCTGAGGGCCAGCCTGCTCCCAACACTCATGGTCCCTTCTCCCCTCTCTCCCTGCCGGTGCTGGGACACCCGAGCAGAAGAAGATCATGATCATAATCTGCTGCGTGATCCTGGGTATCGTCATTGCCTCCACCTTCGGCGGTATTTTCGGCTAGACTCACCCCCACGGGACTGTTCGCGTGCGATGGACGGAGCCGCGCGTGCCATGGGGCCGCAGCCACGCCGGAGCGAACCACGCAGCCCCGGAGCCTCCCAGCAGCATTTCAGTTTCTAATGCATGGTTGTTTGTGACGCTGTGTGTGCGGTGCGGTGCGTCTGTGTGGAGGGAGCGCCGGCCCCGGGGCGCAGGCAGGGTGCAGGGGGACGGTGATGGGCCCAAGGGGGACCCTGGAGAGGGGAACCCGAGCTCTCATCACTGCTCCAGCCTGGGTGGCTGGCTGGGACCAGGTGGGGACAGAGGTGCCCTTTGGGCACTGCTGCTTCTCCTGTGCTGGGCAGTCTGTGTTAGCAAGAGACGAGGATGAGGAAGGACCAACAAAGGGTGGTAGCCGTCCTTGGGAGCATAGTGCCCAGTCAACCTCCCCCAGCTTCCCCATCACCTCCAGCCAGAGCTCTCGTGTCTGTCCAGCCGCCTCTGTGCTTGCAAACACCTTTCCTTGGGTTGCTTCTCTCACAGGGCCCTTCCCCAGGGGTGCTCTCTGCCAGGCCCTGCTTCCCCTGGGCCCTGCCCTTGGCCATGGCCATGGCCATGCCTGGCTGCGGGGCTCCGTCCCTGCTGCTCTGCTGGTGGCAGGGCTGCCCCCTCCCTAGGCAAGCCCTCACCCCGGTGTGGGTGCCAGGGGCTGGACCTGCTGCTGCTGGCGGTGGGTGCCTGATGGAGCAGTGTGGGATGAGGAGCTGCTGCTTGGGGCCATCACCGTTGCTTGGGGACGGGGACAGGACCTGTGCTGCAGGGCAGGGCAGGAGGGCACAGTTGCTTCAAGGCCAGTATGTTTCGCTGGCTGCTTGCCCTGCCCCAAAGCCTCGTCGTTCTGTTCTCAGCCCTGGCACATGGTGGCCCTGGCTCCTGCTGCCCCCAGGCTGGGTGCTGGCTGTCAGGGCTTGGGGCTGGCTCTGGTGCCCACAGCCCCTGGCAGCGCTGGTCTGGGAGCAGGGCTGCTTCCAGCCTCGCCTCTCCACATAGGCACCCACAGCTGGCAGGTGGAGGCAGTTGGGCTTTCTCCTGTTGTGGTCCCAGGAGCAGCCCTTGTTGCATCCACCCCCCCTCCAAGCTAGGAGCGGCAGCCTTCCTCCTCCTCTATCCTACCAGCTCCCATGCAGGGCACTGCCTGACTGCCCCTTCCATCTCATCACCACCTCTCAGTCCCCTCTGCCCCTCCAGCTCCTCCTGGCACAGTCCTCTTCTGCCTGTGCGTCCCTTGAGCCAACCAGTGAGGCACCCGCCCTTGGTGGGGTGCCGTGGGAGCACCTGGATGTCCTCCACTGTGCCCACTACCTGGACGCAGCCACTGCAGGGTGGCCTGAGCCTGCTGGCAGCTTGGAGGGGCCCTGTGTTGCCACTGTCTGTTTTCCTTGGGTTGGGCGAAAGGCTCTGCCCTCACATTCCTCCAGGGAATCCAGGGTTCCAGCTGGCCCATGCACATGCCAAAGCACCACAGAGGAGCTCAGAGCGGGGTGGGCACCCGGGGCCAAGCTCACAGCCAGAGACCAGGGTAAGTGCTGGGTTAATGGTTGGACTTGATCTTAAAGGTCTCTTCCAACCAACACGATTCTATGCCGGTAACAAAAATGGAACTTGATGGCAGCGAGTATTCCAGCTGCAGGCAGGGTCACCTCCCTGCTCTGACCAGGGTGAGGGCAGGGTTGCTCCAGCCCTGCGCTCCTCCACTTTTG
Organism: Coracias cyanogaster; assembly: GCA_033124195.1. Classification (NCBI taxonomy): domain Eukaryota; kingdom Metazoa; phylum Chordata; class Aves; order Coraciiformes; family Coraciidae; genus Coracias; species Coracias cyanogaster. Next base: position 11,826 of record JAVSBS010012462.1, read on the forward strand.
CTGGGTGTTGTAGCACAGGTCCTGGCCCGTGGGTGCGGGGTGAAAGGCAGCAGGGCTGTAGCCAAGCCCCAGTGCTGCCCAGCAGCAACTCACGCTCGGCGCTTTCCCTGCTGCTGTTACCCGAGGCCCCACAACACAGCCCCTGCTTGCATTCAGCTGCCCTGGGGAAGCATGTCCAGCCTGGTCCCCAGCGGGTGTAGCCACGGGAACATCCAAGAGCAGAGCCCCCTTCTTTCACAGTCCCACAACTGATGTGAGCTGCAGCACTGCAGCCTGTGCGCAAAAGGGCTTGGGGCACCAGGACCCCTGCGAGCAGGGGCAGGCCGGCCCTGGAGCCCCTCTCCAGGGCAGGAGGCAGGGTCCTTGCTCTGTAGGGATGGCTGGCTACAGGAAAGGGAGCTGGAGGTGATGGCATCTCCCTGCCCCTGTGCAGCTCCCTGCCACTGCCACCACAGCCGGTGCTCTGCTCAGCGCTGGGCCCCCTCTGGGAAGCAATAACACTGCTGGCAGGGCTGCTCCTGGGCAGGCAGGCAAAAAAAAAAAGCTCCTCTCAGGCTCCCACCCCGCAGCGATGCCCACTGCTAGCACAAGGTGACCTTGTTTTTTTCCTTTTTCCTCGCTCTCCCAAGCATCAGCTTTTGTGGCACAAGCTCACATGACATCAGGGCTGTGGCCCACCCTGGTCAAGGCACAAGGCCCAGAACAGCACTGGGGGGATTCTGGCACTTGCTCCTTCCTTGGTACCACCACTGCCAGCAGCCCCCCAGCAGCAGGAGCTGGAGGGGGCCATGGTCAGCGATACTGGCCCTTCGCTGGGATGCCGCAGGCAGTGGTGGTGCCAGGCTGTGACGCGAGGGAGGCAGAGGAGCAGGCTGCCACGGCTGCCCCACAGGCAGGCTCACACTGTCCTCGCTGTGAGGGGAGGGTGTTTTGGTGCAATAATTACCCCTGCACTACGGGAAGCCCCGTTCAGTTCCTTTTTACCCACCCGTCGTTGCATGTACAGACCAAATCACCAACAGCGTGGTTGTGCTTTGGGGAGACATTTCACTTTTTTTCTTTCCACCCCTTCCAACCTCAGCCCGCTTGTCCTTTGGGTTCTACCACCTCTGTTCCAAGTGCCACCTGCCCTCCCAGCGCCGGGAGCGTGTCGATGCAGTATTCCACGAGCAGTGTGGGGCACGCACAGCTTGCACTCGAACTGGGGATTGGGGTTTGTTTTTGGTTTTTTTTTTTTGTAATTAATGTACTTGAAGGCTTTCCGAGCCCCCCCGTGGAGTTGTACTGTTGCTGTACTGTGAGCTAAGTGTCCTTGTTTTCTATGTGGATCTTGACCCTGGCTTGCTCTGTCTCACTGGGCTGGTTGACACTGTATGTTGCCACTTTTCTCCTTCGCCCTTTTCCTCCCTGCTAGCCTCCTTTTCTTCTCCCAAAGCTTTGGGTGCAAAACAGCTTCCCATTTTGTGGAATTTTTATGTAGAATAAACATTTGTAACTGTAAAGCTCTGGCTGGCACCTCTGTGTTTCAGGGGAAGGGAGGAGGTGCTGGGGAGCAAGGGCTGGGGTGCAAACAACCCCAGCACCCTGGGAGCACACAGGGTGGGCCTTCTGCGAAGCACCCACAGGAGCAATCACCACAGGAGTAACTCTTCTGCCAGGAGGAAGATCTGCCTTCATGGGACACGCACCGTCGTACTGCGTCCAGGCAGAGGGGAAGCTAGCAGGGAACGAGCTGCTCTCTTCCCACCTCCGTACTCCCCTGCACTGAGGACACAGGAGACAGCAACACTTCTGACTCGTTGACTCTTTAGTGAGAAGATCAGCTACAATGTTCTGGCTCACCTGGAGCTCCAGGTGGCTCATGGCACTCTCCAGAAGATAAGCAATGGCATCGCAGACACCAAGTGGCCAGCGTGCTGTCTGCCTTCACCAGGAAAACATGGCTGGAAGCTTTGCAGTTGGCTGCTGGGCAGCACGTGAGCCACTTTACAACTTCAAGAGCCACAACAGCCTGTCCCAGCAAGTCCCAGGCCTGGGGTGCCCATCTCTGCCATCCATTGGAGGCTTACTGGAGGGACCAACACGCCATCTTCCACACCAGCAGAGTCCAGAGCAATTCAGAAGCGAGGGCGGCGCTTTCGACCCGTGTATTTTGTGTCTGCTCGCACCTCTCTGTGGAGAAAAGTGGAGAGCCAGTAAGTGCAGTCCACAGGTCATTCTGGGAGGGGAAGGGAAGCGAGTTCATGGCAGGAGTTTGAAGGGGCGACAGGCCAAACAGTCCAGTCAGCCTCAGCCAAGGCAGGGCCCAGCAGAACTTACTTGCCCTGTCGTCGTCTGCGCTCTTTCTTCTCAAGGATCCAGTCCCGGCTTTTCTTCACAGACTTGCCCTTCATGTTTCTGAACCGTGTCCTACAGAGAAAGCAGACCGCAGCTGGAGAGGAACTGAGGTCTGGTGATTTTCTGCCCTCAAGGATTGCCACCCAGAATTGGGCATGCCCTCTGCCTCCTAAAACCAGTGAGTATCCCTCCCCACCACCCCTGGGATGAAAGAGGCTCAGCCAGCACTGGGGCAGGTGGCCAAACAGCCCAGCTCCAGATGCATGGGGAGGGAAGGCTGCTTCCAGCCCTGGCTCTGAGCAGAAGCATCCCCACCCTCCCTGCCTGCAGCAGACCAGCGCTCCCCTGTGCCATATCTGACACACCAAGCAGCATGGCCCTGGGATCTGGGGGGAATACGGGCTCCAGCACAACCACCTTCCCTTTGTCTGCTCTACTCCGAATGAAGCAAAGCCTCTGCTTTCCCAACAAGTTCTGCTATTGCCCTCCAAGACCAGGTACCTCCTGGGCTATGTGAGCAGCAAACACTGTAAGAGGCAGGAAAACATGGAAGTCACAAGCTCCTGGCAGCCATGACGACTTTCCTCTGGTTTTTGTTCTCTGTCTCTCCCACTGGCTGCAGGAGGGGCTCCTCCCTGCACCACTACTATGGGAGGAGACCTGACCAGCAGGAGAAGTCCCCCAGGCCCCAGCTAGGCAGAGAATTTTACAACAGAAAAAAGGGAACACCAGGCTTCGGGCAAAGCAGCTTGCCTCCCCAAGAAACAAAGCCATGCTTGGTATCACCAGTACTGTAAACGTTCCTCCTCTCCTCCCATTCACCACTGGCCGAAGCTGAGCCAAGTGCTGGACAGAAAGTGCACCTCAGACTGAACCCTCAGCTGCAGCTTTAAGGTAAGCATCAAAAACAGCCCCACGACTCCACAGCAAAGCCCTCCAAACTAACCCGTTCTGTTCCCTGTGCCTGGGACTCTTTGATAGAAGAAAGCAGTGCCCATCTGGGCTCCCAGTCCCTTCCCTTCAGTCACTTCTCACATGGCAGCGCTGTGGTCCTCAGTCAGCAAAACCCAGCCCTTTTACCCCATCACACTCCTTGCTTGGGGAAAATTTGCAGCTTCAGCCCCTCCATGATACCTTTCATTGGTGAACTTTGCCTGGTGTGTCTCTTCTGCATCAGCACACTCAGTACCAAGGCCCTGAAAAGTAAAATTGGGAACTTTCGCTCTCTTCTGGAGCAGACAGAGCTAATAGTCATGCCATCTAAATTAAGGGGAACCCAAGGGACCAGGAATAAACTGGTCTTCCAGAAATTGTGGTAAAGAAACCAGATTGCAGGGAGAGCAGGGGTTGGTGAGTCTGACAGCAAATGTATAAACGAAGTCACATCTGCGCATGCATTGCTGCCTGGATCCCACTCTCACCCACGGCACTTCCACATGACTCAGCTGCCAGGAAGGCAACTCTGCTGCCCTGGGGAGCTCCTCACCTTCGGTAACGTGCCAGATGCCCCAACAAAGAGACAAAGGAAGAACCTGAAAGAACAAGAACAAGGAGCATGAAGCTAGGATTCAGCCTGTGATCCCCAGTCCCCAAGCAAGACTGAGATTGTTTATGACAGAGTTGGATCTAAGCTCTGTCCAGGACTGGATCATGGGAGACAGAACAGCTTGTGGAAAAAAAAAAATCCCTGCTAAACCCAGGCCTCACCCCAAACACACACATACAGAGACACAGGACTCACTTCTTAGCTTTGGCGCTGTTGGGGTAATCTACCACCATTCCCCCAGTAAAGCCAGCTCGCATGGCTTGGGCTGTGATGAGCTCCAGCTGCAGAAGGAAGCATGTGCAAAAGTTATCTAGCGGTCATCCACCAGCAATATACCCAGGAGACCTCTGGGCTCAGCCACAGCCCACTGCAGATGCCAAAGATGGGTCCTTCCTGCTCCTGTTAGACTGTGCACCAACCTCCTGGTTTTGCAGTACAATCCAGACACCAGTTTGCTGCCTTGATTTGGTTCTGCCAGCTCCTCAGTCTAGCCTGGGTTACCCAGCAAACTCTCTAGGAGAGGAATGCTGGGCTGGATTTTCCAGCCCTGGGGAGTTACAGTGCAGTGCTGGTGACTACAGGCTCATCTTCAAATCCAGACATACCAGAGAAAATCCAAGACAGCAGATTCAGATCATGTCCTGCCAATTTCTTTGTTTTTAAGGCTCAGCCTGAGACAGTCTGTGAAGCAACAGAAACTGCATGGGGCATTCTCCTTAGAGGGCTTTTTGGGGCTCTTGAAGAGCTTTACAGATGGTGGAAGGGCAGAGACACAAACCCAATGTGGAGAAACATGATGGATTCAGAGCCCCAAAGCACACAACTTTTCTGCCTGTACCTCTTCCCCACTGACTGATGTCCCGTACCTGTTCCGAGTTCTCGGGGTACAGCTGTAGGACAGCTCGGGATCCTCGGGCCTACAGAAAATAAAGTCAGTCACAAACCTGTCTCAATGCAGATAACCCCTTTGGTAACCCAATTCCTAGCTGAGACACTAGCACCAACCTCCCCAAAGCCTCCAGGAGAACTCTCCCAGGAGAACTCCTCAGGCTGTGGAGCCAGCTCTTCCTCAGCACAGACAGGCACAGGGGTGACAGCAGGGATCAGAGAAGCATGAGACACCACGCAGGCAGGCAGGGAGATAGGAAGTGGGTGCTCCTGCCAGTCCTCTGCTTCAAAGCAGTATTTACTTAAAATACCCGACTTCAAACTTCTTGCTAAAATGCACCAGTGAGGATGTAAAAGTAGGCAGCAGCCTGAGTGGGCCAGCATGACACTTACCAAGGCAGCATAAAGAGTTGAGAAGAATCGATAAAGACGTTTTGGAGGGCTGTGTGATTTCTTATCTGCGTTACAGAGCCACTGCACTGCGGAAATGCTGCAAAAGAAAACAAGACCCCTGGGACACTGAGCCATTGATTCCCCTGCAGAGCCTGTAACCTCCCCTTGTGCTTACTTCCAGCACTAAGCATGTGCTAAGCTTCAGGGAAATTATTAGTTCTTTCCATGTAGCTTTCCCTTCTGTTCTGCAGTTACACAAACCTCTCTGGAGACCCACTATGCCAAAACTCAACAAGGCGCAGTAGTTCTTCAAGCACATAAGAATTACCCCTTTAGGCCTTTTCAAACCTTTCACACAGAGACTGATCTTGCAGCTGAGCAATGGTACAAACATACTTTCTGTTCTCCTTGGACCACGTCTCAACCCTCCTGACAATATCCCTGATTCTATTTTATTTACTTCAATAAACTTCCTAGCTTGCCAGCACAATAAAAGACAAGCATCGCTTGGGACACAGCTGATGGAAGCTGCTTCTACCATCCAGAATCTCAGTGGCTTGTCCCAGAGAGGTGGAGTCAAGTTGCACAGAGCAAAGAGAACGCCTGATACGGACAGTCACGCTCATCTGTTACGCACCATACACGGACCAGGTGTACTGTACAGACGATGCAGTTAGGTGGAGTATCAAGAGAACTTGCTTACGTACACAAACTCACCTGATACAGCCATCAAACATGCCCGGCCTGAAGGGAATGCCATGACCCACATCTGCAAGGAGAAGGTCTCCTTCCACTTCTCTCTCCACTGCCACATCTGCACAGAACACAGCACGACTCAGGCAACCAGCTCACACCTTTGTGGACCACCTCTGAGGAGAGCGTGGCAGGGAAGGAGGGTCTGCTCACCTAGCATAGCAGGGCTGATGTCCATGCCAATCCAGTAGTGACCCTCATCAGAGATGTAATCCCCACTCAGCCCAGAGCCACAGCTGAAGGGAGGAAGGGGGAAGCACAGGGGTCATGGGCCTGGTCTGAGGATGATGCTGGCCAGCCACAGCTGTACAGCAGCTCAGCCTCCTTCTTCAGCCCGCAAGAGAGACGCCAGCACCATGAGGTGTGGGTGCCCCTCGCTCCCAGGTGCCCATCCAGCCCCAGACGCCCCGTGTGCTACGACACAGGGCAGGGCCCCCACTCACCCCACATCCAGGAGGAGGCACAGCCGGTCCGCAGGCAGCCCCAGCAGCTCCACAGCCCGCTCCGACATCTGTGACTGGATCTCCACCACCCGGGAGCTGCAAGGCACAGCCCGGGAGCGGGCAGCAGGCGGCAATCCCTGCCTCCGCCTCACGGTAAGATCTCACCCCGCCTCGCCGCCTCACAACGGGACCCCTCCTTCCCCCGCCGCCGCCACATGGCGGGGTTACCCCCTCTCCCCCACCTCAGGATGGGCCTCCTCTGCCGTGCCCAGGCCTCACGGTAGGACACTCTCCCCCCAACACCCCCGGCGGGCTCCCCGCTGCCCACCCCAAGACGAGACACCCCCTCATCCCCGCCGCCGCCTCACGACAGGCCCACGACAGGACCCCCCCAGGCCCGCCGCGACCGCCCCGCCGTACTTCTGCGTGTACTTCCGCGCCTCGGCCTCATCGTAGAACTGCAACGAGAGAGCGGCGGAGGCGGTGAGGCCCGGGAGCCCCGAGAGCGGCCCGGTTCTCTCCCGCCCCGCCGCTCACCAGCTCGGGAGGCCCGCGGTGCTCGGGCCTCCGCCCGCTGCCCGCCATGCTGCCGCGTGACGTCACTCCCCCGCGCCGCGCTCCGGGGGCCCGCGGTGCACTGAGCTGCCGCGTGACGTCACTGCGCCGCGCCGCGCTCCCGTCGCGCCCAAGATGGCGGCGGGGGCCGGGTAAAGCTGCGCGATGGAGCCGGCGGTGCTTGGCTGCCTCCGCCGCCTCCTGCCCGCCGCCCCCGGGGCCCTGCGGCCCGGCCTCCCCCTGACGCCGTCCCGCGGCGGGCAGACGGGCAGCGGCGGCGGAGCCGGAGTCCCGCGGGCGCGCCGCGACCTGTACGAAGTCCTGGGGGTTCCGGCGTCGGCGACGGCGGCGCAGATCAAGACAGCGTACTACGAGCAGTCGTTCCGCTACCACCCCGACCGTAACGCCGGCAGCGCCGCCGCCGCCGCCCGCTTCGCCGCCGTTAGCGAGGCCTACCGGGTACTGGGCAGTGCCGCCCTGCGCCGCAAGTACGACCGCGGCCTGCTCAGCGCCGAGGACCTGCGCGACGCCCCCAGGCCCTCGGGCCGCCCCGCCGCCCCCTCCCCGCCGCCGCAGCCTCCCCGGGCCCCCTCCGCTTCCCGTCGTGGGCCCATCCCGCCGCCCTTCGACTTTGACGCCTTCTACCGAGCGCACTACGGGGAGCAGCTGGAGAGGGAACGGGTGCTGCGGGCGCGGCGGGAGGAGCTGCGGCTCCGCCGGGAGCAGGCCGTGGCCCAGGGGCGCTTCCAGCGCCTCTCCGATCTCTCGGTTGGGCTCTTCTTCTTCCTGGGTTTCGCCATCCTCTACTACCTCAAGTGACAGCAGGGCCACAGCTGGGCTGGGTGGTCACTGGGGCACCCCCCAGCTCCACTCCTGCGGTGGGACAGAGTGTCACCAGTAGGCATGGCAGTGGGCTGGCAGGCGTCCCTGCACCCACACAGTTGGCAGGCACCATGTGCAGGGACTGCTCCTCAGGCTGCGACGTTTCCCCTCTGCCAGCATGACCTCCAGACACGGTACGTGACCAGCAGGCACTATGCGCGGGCTCTGCTCCTTGGGCTGAGACATCTCCTTTCTGCCAGTGTGACCTTCAAGAGACGGTGCACAACCGGTGGGCTCTGCTCTGCTCCGTGGCCTGTGTCCTGAGCGCTCTGCCAGCCTGATGTTCAGACACGGAGTGCAAGTGGCAAGCGCAGTGCACGGCTGTGGTGTGACCTCCACAAGTGTGACCTGCAGACAGCATGTGGCCACTGGATACTGCATGTGGGCTCTGCTACCCTGATGTGTCCCCACTACCGGTGTGACCTTGCAGACATGGTTTAGGGGCTCAGCAGGCTGCAAGATGCCCCCTCTGCTGATACGACCTGCAGACATAGTGCCCGACAGGTAAATGCAGTTCATGGACTCTGCTTTGTGGACTGTGACATGTCCCCTCCGTTGGCGCTGCTGTTTGACCTTGGTGCGAACCACGTGCCTGTTCTAAGCCAGGAGAGATTAAATGGCTGTCAGTGGCGTTTGTGTGCTGTGTGTGTTCATGAGGGGTGCTCTCACAGGGGCTAAGTTATGGCTTTCTGTGGTTTTCTGTCAGTCCAAGACCTGCCACCTCTGCGCTGTCACACCTGTTGTTACTACATCTTTGGGGTCTTTCATGGGTGTTGGTCTCCAAAGTGCATCACTGCCCTTGTCTGTGTTCAGGGCTTACCTCGCTGTGTGGCGAGCGCAGAAGTCTTGGCTGAAGCAGCCTGGAAGAGTGAAACCTGGGCCCACAGTGACTCGTGTCCTCGTCAGCATGTGACATCACCTGGAGGTACTGCCCAAAACACTTCTGTTCAGAACAGCCTGTCCTGTCTAGGGCTTGCCAGGAAGTTCACACAAGAGCATCCTGCAGAGGCTGTCATGGTTGGGAGCGGCACTTCTGAGCACCGAGTGGCAGTCCTTGTGTTTTACATGATATCTAAGCATCATTTGCACATAAGAGTATTTGCCTATTTAAATAGTGAAGTGTTTTAAGAACTAAAGATCATGTTTCTCAGAGCTTCTGCCTTTCCTTGGGAGAAGGTTTCACTTGTGCTGTGCTGGCACTACATGGAACCAGCAAGGCTTTGTGTTATTGAACTCTTGAGTGTGCCAAAGACTTAACCTGTGTTAATTTGCACTGGTTTTGCTGGGCCTGCACAGGAGCCAAGCCCTCACCTCTCACTGCAGTGACCCTGGGTTATGCTTTCTCCCAATGCAAGAATATTAGAAGCAGATGCCCAGTGTTTTCCATCCTGCAGAGTTCCGTGATACTGAACTGAGCCTGAGGCACTAGCGTGGCAGGGAGTGTGATGTCTACTGGTACAAGCATTGTACTGTTTCCAGCTGCAGGCTCCAGACTGCTGCATGTTTGGAGCAAATTCAGCCCCTGGGCAGAGAGATAGCTTTCCAGGATCCTCACTGGTTGCCAGTCCATCCCTCTGTGTGGGATTATAGTGCTGAAATGTCAGCATGTGAGGAGCAGGAACCTGGTGTTCAAGGGCACTGGTTGCAGAGTGGAAGTCTCCTGAGTTGCAGCTCAGTGTCACATGCTGAGGCATTTTCATGCTATGCACTAAGTCACTTGAAAGATCAGAGGCAGCTTCTCTGGCAGGAAAAGCTGGAGATGTCCATAGGAAGTGGTAGGTACTAGGGAGAACCCTGCTAGTTCCTGATGATGTGGCTTTCAGGTTTTTAAGGCAACCTTGCCAAATGCAGGATGTCTTCTGGATTGATCTTTCAGAAATCTGTGTAGTGCTGGCGCTGTGGGCTCCAAACCTTGGCAGGGAGAGGGTCTGAGGTGGGGCAGCGTGGAGCAGGGGGACCAGGCTACCTGGTGTGCTGCCTGCATCGCTCTGCCCTGAACACTGGGACAGGGAAGAGCTGCTCCAGTAAGCTGGCTGGGCTGACTCTCCTGTTCCGGGTCTGGTGCTTGTATCTGAAACTGGGGGGGTGAAGAACCCAGGCACCAAAACTGAGCTAATCCATGTGCCTTTCAGTGGGTAGTTCAGGCCGTTCATATTACTGGTTGTTCCTCTTCTTCTTCAGGTCTCCATGATGTATCTTGAAAATTAAAGATATCCAACTGTCAACTGATGATGAAATGACACATCTTTCTTTCTATGGGCTTGGGTGGTAAATATTCCTTGTACTTGGTGGAATAATGGAGGGTAGGGGGCAGGCTGGTGTTTTGCATGGTGACTGCAGCAGGTTGAGGAAGAGAGTGGGGAGGGGGATCCTGTTTCCCTGAGGCTGTGCTGGGAAGGGTGAGCGTGCTGCCTACAGTCAGTGGGGAGTGGGTAGCATGGCCTCCCTGGGCTACTGTGGACTTCACTCCTGCTTGCTGGAGACCTTTTCCATGCTGCCTCTGACACGTGGGGGTTGCTGTGCACTTGTGACATGCCCTCTGCACTCTCTGTGCTCCCGTGCTATAGGCAGCACTTAGTCTTGCTGCTGAGTTTGCTTGAAGAAGGGGAAGCATGGCATGCAGGGCATGGAAGGATGCTTGGGGACATCCAGTCTGTCGCTTTTGGGGTGGTACAATGGTGGTACCTCTCAGCGTCACCTTTGCCCTGGTCAGGCCTGAATGCTCCTCTGATCCAGGAGGGATTTCAGGAGCTTGGGCACAACGTGGCTGGAGCTAGTCCAGGTGCACAGACTGACTGCCAGCTCCCAGCACGCCAGGTTTCTACCCCTTTGTTTTCTTGTGTCAATACTGTCATCGTGTTCTTGTCTTTCCCTCGTGGTTTCCCTGATGGAGAGGTGCATGGAGCAGCTGGATTTCTTGCCATTTCTTCTCTTTAGGCAGGTGAGCACAGCCCTTGCAGAGTGGCACAACTGATAGGGGACATACAGCAGGGTCTGGCCGTGACAGCAGCTCTGTGACAGCAGGGACTTGGGCAAGCTCTACAAGCCCAGCAGGCTGTGCAAGCTCAGTGCAGACCCTATTCCTCAAGCCTATCCCAGCCTGTCCTTGTGGGGTGATGCCCCCATAACCACAGGTTTGGGGGTGCTGAGCTGCTCACCTGGGCTGTGGCCATGGGGTCTCAGTGCCTCACTAGGGCCTCTTCCATCCATCTGGAGAAGCTGGGCTTCTCTTTGGGAAGGAATGGGTTAAAATTGCCTCCTGGCAGGTTTTTGGGGGGTGCCAGCTGGGCTGGGGGCATGAGGGGCAGAGACAAGGAGCTTCAGGCAGGATCCTGAAGCACTGGAGGGGCGGCCATCACCCCCTCACCTGACCTGGGATCTGGGGGCAGAGCTCTGCTCCCCAGTTCTGCTGCTGTGGAGCCCACAGTGGCTCTACCCCCACCCAGAGAAGGGCCACACGGTTGGCAGCACCCACGCATGGGGGAGCAGCTGCCCCTCCCTTCAACAGCATCCCAGTCCAGCAACTCCTCTGTTAATTGAGTTAATTGTTAATAGAGTTTCCTCTATTAACAGCCACAGTGCCTGCGGCACAGCGGGGGCCCATCTGGGGCACTTTGGCACCACCCTGGCCCCAGTTTTGAGGTTTTGGCTCAAAGAGTCTCCTGGAGGCTCCTGTGCTGGGGACACCTCTTCTCTCCCAGGTGTCCTGTCCCTCCTGGGCTGGGGGCTGCTGCTTCCCCAGCTTGGTTCCTGAAAAGCCAAGCCTGGGGGGAGTTGGAAAGGCCAGAGAGCTGTCAGAGCCAGTGCCTGCCTGCCTATCCTGGGTTTGGCTGCCTACCAGCTGGCAGGGGGGCTGAGCTGGCCCCAGGCTGCGGCCTGGCCCACTGCGGGAATTAATGCAAGTGTGCACCCGGTGGCAACTCTCCTTCCTCCTCCTCCTCCCCAGGGTGAGCAGGGGCACACTGTCCCACTTCGATACAGCCCTGCGGGGCAGGCAGCGCTTGGTGCCGGCAGGGAGGAGCACAGAGGGATTACCCTGTGCTGCTGCCAGCTCCTGCTCAGTGTCCCAGTCTTGCGCCCTGTGCAGGACTTTGTCCTCACCCCAGAGCTGCCCGTGGAAGGGGCTGGAGCTGTGGTGCGGTCAGGTGCTGGCACACTCCAGCAGGGAAGGGGCACCCCGTGTTGTCACATTCCCCAGGGATGCAGGGTGGGCAATCAACTGGGAAAGAAGGAAAAAAATGCTACAACCAGACAGGCTGAAAGCACGAGAAGAGCCTGAAACCAAATCAAAAGCTAGAAACAGCACAAGAGAGACCCCAGAGCAGCAAACAAGTAGCCTGTGGTGCGCAGGAGGCTGCAGCTGGAGGAACCAGGGCTTTTCCCCCCCAGCCTTGTCTCACCACCCATTGTGGGAAATTGAGGAAAGCAACAGAGGAGCCTGGGATGAAGCAGGGTGAGCTCAGGCCTCCTGCTGCCTATTCCAGTGGTGGCTGAAGTCAGGGCTAGTGCAAGAGGGTGGGTGGGGAATGGGTACTAAAACCACTGCAGGGCTGCCCATAGGCTGATGAGACCAGGTCTTGTAGAGCCACAAGTGAGCCCAACCTGCTGTGGGGTAGAACTCTTCATGGGGTGAGGGCTTGGCTGCTGGCATGAGGTATTTCTGATTACCAGGAGTCTTCAGGGCCAAACTGCTGGGAAATGATCCCTGGCATCTGTCTGGGGGGAACAAACACCCACTGGGTCTCTGCCCTCCTTGCACAGGCTCCTGCCTTCCCCATGGTATTCCTGGACTGAGCCAAGTGCAGGTGCAATGCCTGGGGTCTCCCCAGGCTGGAGGACCCTTCTTGACCCCAGTTACCTTCAAGCCTGGTAAGTGTTCCCCTACAACCACTCCGTCCCTGCCTGCCCCATCCCTCTGTTCACAGCCAGAGCCAAGGGGCAACACAGAGCATGGAAAAAAGCCTTTATTTAGAAAGCACATGGTGCCCAGTGCTCCTGGGCCTTCTTCCCTGCTATCTCCCACCCGACTGAGCCCACTGACATCCCTACCAACCACCCGCCCCCACCTCCTGTCACTGTTCCTCTTGCTGTGGATGCAGTCTTCCCCCCCCAGCTCCCCAC
>JAVSBS010012464.1:0-16581 GCA_033124195.1 Coracias cyanogaster
GTGTGAGAAACGATCAGACATGTAAAACTGGAATGAATAAATATAAAACTATTTCCGAGAGTACTGACTTCTCTTCCTTGTTTTTTTTTATCTAATATTTTTGTTGGTGTGTTGTGTTGTTTTTTTAATCTATGGAGTTTCTTTAACTTGTTGATTGTCTATGAGGACCAGCATCTTTAAACTCCTGGCAAGGTAGTCTGTCTAGTTCAAATATGTTCAAAGATAGGAAATAATTTAATTTCAGGTGTATTTCTGCCTTTTCACTTCTGTTTTTAATATGTGTGCATGTGAAGAGAGTGGTTGGTTTGAAATATTTCAAGTGCAGTTCCTAGATTTCCACTTACTGATGTGGGGCTATCTCTTTCAAATAACTTCTGACTTGTGATCACTTTAGGTCATGTTTATTTAACCTTGGCATTGCTTAATGATCATGATCGCCTTGAAGCTAAGTAGGAGAAAATAAATAACTTGCCTGCAAATGAGGAGCTGATCCTGTATGCATGGCATTATAAAGGATAACATCTGCAGTATTTAATTTTTCGTAGAGTAGTGGAAGAAGAATTAAGAGTTAACAGCTGTACTGAGTAAACTTGCAAGAACATGAGCTCTTAACACCTTTAAATACAGAGACACTGACTTTCATAAAAAAAGTCAATTTTAAAAATGTCAAGAAAAATCTCAAAGAATAGCTGAATCACATTATTTTAATGAAATACTTATTACGATGAACTGTTTTGCTATAAATTTTCTCACAGTTTGTTTTTTATTAACTTTGGAGAGTGAAGACCACAGATTTTTTGTTTGGTTGGTTTTTATTACTAGATAAAGAGCAGGCCCTGCTGTTACTCATTTTAGTAAGATCTTTATACATGTATTTCAGAGCTTAATTTGACACCAAAACCGTCATTATTTAAGTGTTATATCCCACTTATATTTCAGTCAGACAATGTTTTACTTGTTTAAAACCAAAACTCTTTTTTCTCCTCTTTCCTAGCTATGAGCAGACTTATTAGTGCAGACAGCAGAAATCTGGAATAGGATTTTCCACTTCTGAGGAACTAAGAAGCTTAGACCTTTTTGGTATTATTCACATGAATCTCCTAAGGCTTCAGTTGCATACTAAAACTCAAGTAACCTCGTGAAATTTTACTATCGCCAGGCAAAATCCTTCTTGTGTCTTTTAAGATCCTCTTAGATGTATTATTTGATAGTTTATTACGCTGTTTTAATTTAAAAATAGTCCAAAGTCTTACTGCTTTAAGTCGTTGTTATTCCAGCAAACCCAGTAGTGCAATTATTGGCCTTCCCTAGTGGCCCCGAGGCTCCCACAGTGCTTGCCTTGCTCTGGGGCTCGCCGTGGAGCCAGGGGACCGGCACCCAGGCAAGGGGTGGCTGTACCGTCCCACCCTGCCCAGGGCTCAGCCTTGAAGCCCCCAGCCCACAGCTTCCCTGAGGTGGTGGCCTTACAACTGCAGAGCCATGTGCTGGGCTTCGTGCCTTTTTTGGCCCCAGAAAGTGAAAAAAAAGAGGCTGTTAGAGGCAGCTCTAGCACGAGCAGCATGCCTCTAGTTTCTCACTTTTTTCCCTGAGAATTTGTGCATGTTTTCTGGATTAGTGCAATAATTTTATAATAATAATTGTACACTGCAAGCAGTGATTAGTTGTGTGCAAAGACATACTAAAAAAATATCCACCTTGATGAAAACTGATATTATTCCAAAATGATGGAAGAAGACTCTTAAGAAGTCTCTGTTAACTGCAATGTGACATGGCTGTTAGCAAACCACATTTAATCTTGATGCAAAAGCATACCAGCAGAACCATTTTTAATATGGCTGGATAACTGGGAAATGCTGTTTGTAAACTTCCTGGTCCAAAATCAAGTGTTTCGTTTTAGTATTTAACATCAATATACGTGAGCTATTTCCCAAGTCAATTTTGCTTTCCCTCTTAGCAGTGGAGGAAAAAAAAATTCTCTTACGACTGTATGCATTGATAGAAGTAATAAGCTTCAAATATAGTCATGAGCTCTGACACTTAATCACTCCTCCTGATGAATGATTATTCAGAAGGGAAAGTCCTGCCACAACATGCTTATGTTTCAATTGAAAGCTGTCATTGCAGCACGTGCTCTAAACCTCAGTGACATGGATTGAATATCCAGTCAGTTCACCGTGGGAAAGGAATAAGCAAGAAACTGTATTTGATCTTAAAATGTCTCTGTACTTTTGGAGCATCCTAAGAATAAAGTGGACACTAACTGCTTGCATGGGACGTGTCATTGGCAGCTTGCCATTTTCCCCCTCTGCCGCCATGTGTACCACTTTGACCAGCGATAGCAGATTGCACTGTGCGGCAGCTGCCGAGATGGATTTTTCTGAGCCTGAACACAGAAGGTGCCATAACAAGCATCATAAATGTCCCGTATTATAAAATGACTAAAGACGAAGAAGGACAGAGTTAGTAAGTGATGCTAATGATGTGCAAAATTCTTCAGCAAAATCAGGGCTCAGTACCTGCTCGTGGAAAGCAAAGTAAGACCAAAATGAAGAAAAAAATGCTGCTATTTAAATGAAGTAAACTGGATCTTGATAAGTTGGGAGGTTTTTTCCCCCTGTCCATTCAGATCATGGCTAGCTTTATGGTGAATCACCATTTCTGAGGAATTTACTTGTTTGTGTTTTTTTTTCAAAAACAGTGTTATGATTTGTCATTTATAAGGGGAGCATATGGGTAAGCCCCCAAATGGTGACCTGCAACTGAGGTTGGCAACCATTTCCATCTTAACAAGAGGAATCAGAAAATCCACATTCGGGGTGGTTTCCCAAGGGCTGTATTCCAAGCTCTGTAGTATTACTGTATGTTCTGAAGTTAATATATACTTTGTTTATCAAAATTCAAAAAAACAACAGAACCAACATATTATGACAAGTTAATATACTTTGTACTGTGCAATGCCACTGCTCAAGATGTTGTTTTCCTAAGGATTTTTTTTCCTTAAAAATACAGAGGCCTATTTTTTATTGCACCACTTCTGTCATAGTAATAGAAGCTCAAGACCCACTTTTCCAAATATTTTCTCCTCACTTATGTAATTATTAAATATCTGAGTGTGCACTGCATGATAGATAAGTTTTAATCCTCCAGCCTCTACATTTCATCTGTGATACAAATTTGTGCTCTTTTCCACCCAAGACTTGCCCGCTGCTCAGGAGCTACTGGGGAGGAATTGCTGTTCTGTGGAGCGGGATGTACACTCTCATTCTCTCTAAACCTATGAGAAGTTTGCTTATATGGAGAGGCCAGACCTGAAGTGTTGTAATAAATCTTGCAAATAGGAAATTATAGTTTTAATTGTATTTTAATCCATGAGTGCTCAAACTTTACAGCTGGTTCTGAGCAATGATTACATGGGATCTCTTATTAACCGCTCTACATGAAAAACGTATAGGATTGTCTGTTTTTCCAAAGAATTGGAATTCAAAGAAATTCACTTCAGTGGTTCACTACATTTAAAAGGTTGCCTCTAGGATCAATTTTTTGCTGCGTGCTGTGGTGAGAACGCTGAAGATGTCATGAAGCAGACTTCCCCATAGCCCAGCTTCTTCATCTTCTCAAGGAATTCATCTTCCTTTGGAGAAAAACGAGCCATAGAATTAAAGCTTTTTCACTGAACATTCTGCACTGTGGTTTGCATCGTGCAAACCATTGTCTAACACGGGACAAGCTGGATATTCTCCTTAACTGAAGACAAAGCTGTTTTCAGAGCTTCTCACATCAGCCTCCCCAGTCAGTAGATCCTGATGTAGACCTTTCCTGAGAATGGGGGCGGGGAATGCCCCCCAAACTCATCCGGCTGGGAAAAAAAAAAAAAAAAAAAAGCGTTTAGCCTAGCAAGTTGATGTGGGAATTCACTGTTTGGGAGTGGCGGCTGTTGTGCGTTGCGGGGTTGACTGGGTTTTGTCCTGTTCTGGGAGAGGCGTTACCGCAGGCCCTTCCCCGGCAGCGAGCCCACGGGCGGGGAACTTCCACGCTGTCCCCACAAGGCCCCTGCCAGCGGGGCAGCCCCGCCGGCCGCACCGGCAGCGGGGCCGGGCGGCCCCCTCCCCTCCCAGGATGCCGGGGGCAGGCGGTGGCCCGGAGGGCAGCCCCGGTTTCCGCGGGCCAGGGCGGCGGGCGGGTGTCGGGGCGCCGGGACCGCGGGTAGGTGGGCGGGAGGCCCCGGCACGGCGGCGGGTGGGGACCGCGGCGTTTCGGCCGCTTTGCCTCTGACACCTTTGAAAGGTGCGGCCCAGGAGGGCCCCGGAGCTTGGCGCCAAGCGCCGCCCTCAGGCGCCTCGGGAAGTATAGCTGGCTTCGCGGGGAAAGCAGGGGGTGATTCTGGGGGAAATCTGAGGGTTTTCCGCACTGACCCGCCGCCTCCCAGCTCCCGTGCTGGAGCGGGGCGTTTCTTTGGTCAGGTGCTTTTGATTTCCCATTAGCTTCGTCGGAAGTTATGTGAGAGGTACTTTCTGGAAGAGCAGCCTTGTAAGCCACAGAATTGTTCTTCCTAGTCGCGGCCAAGGCGGAGAAAGGTGTGTTTCTTCCTCTCCTGGTTTTCTTAGCTCTTCTGTCTTGCCGCAGCTCGGAGCGTATTCTGTGTTCAGTATTTTTGCAAGTGTGTGGCTCCAAAGGGGTGAACGGCTTCTTGTTACTGGTGCCTGTTTCCCCCTGAAGCACACGGTATTTTTTTCATTTAAAGGAATAACAAGAATTTTCCTCTAACTAGTAGAAAATATTTGCCTATTTAGAGTTACTCTTTCCGTTATGAAAGTGCAAAGTAATATTAATTGCCTAGTCGTCACTCTTTTTGTGCTGTAAAAAAGCTTAGAAGCTGTTACAGACCTTATAGACTTGTCAATTTATCCAGTATTAGTACTTGTTGGTTTGAGAAAAGACAGGCATGGAGTGGGTTACAGTCCTCAGGTTATAATGTTTTCCCATTTTATTAGGCTTAGTCTTCAAGTAATAATGTCCAGTTAGTCAGCTACTGGGTGGACAGGCTGAATAGATTCCAACTTTTTAAATGTTAATGCACATTATGACCAGAGTTGAGTAATAATGGATGACAGTATAGCATTCAATCAGAGAGGACGTCTGACCCATTCCAGTACGACTCTGATATGCTCTTTTAGGGAGGACATACATATTTATCAAAAATAGGAAAGAATCTGATAAATGCAAAAAGCTGCTGGGGGAATGCAGCTTTGTTTTTCTAAGGAAAACAACAGGCAGTCTTAAGGGATGGCTTCTCCTCCTAATTAAGTACCTCGATACGTGTGATACCGTACCTTCATTTTGAGATTTGGTAGCTTTCTGCTTCTGAAAAAATCTTACCCTTCAGCCATTTTGTAACCAATACCTTATTAAAAAATTGTGCCCTGCTATGGATCTTAACCTAGAAAAAGAAAAGTGAAGCAGTCTGGATTGATTTGACAAAACTGAATCAGGCAGCAGAAATCCTCTAATCCTGTGGCAACTGAGTTAGTATGAAAGAGACTTGTCCTATGTCCCTGTAAGTATGAGCTGACATTTGTTTATTACTTGTTAATTTAAGCACAAGCATTGTCTTGTAAAACTGTTTAATCCTTATTGGAAAAGTATAGGCACTTTATCAACCAATGATGAGAATGAGAATTCATCTGCTCTTTATTTTTAATATAATTAGTTAACAGTACGCCTGACATTTGGAAACTTTAACTGAAATTAGTCTCTCTTAAATGTGTTTGTCACTAAGATTTAAATGGGCTCCAGTATATTTGTTTCATGTAGTGGAGGAGGAGGAGGGGAAGTAACATTTGAAAGTTATCACGGCTTGCCTGGAAGCATGCAAATGCTACCATATGTCCATAGGTTTTACATCATTTATTAAGATGAGAAAATAACCTAATAGTTCATACTTTGAATAAGACTAAAAAAAAAAAAACAAACCTAAACACAAACTGAAAATGAGGTAGTATTTTCTCTGAGAACAGTATTGTGCAATCCATTTAGTGTCTTGAGAGGTAAGAGTGGTCAGCATTGGCTCTAGACACAATATTGAGAAAAAACAGTATATCAGGTGTTTTTAAGCTACTGTGCGAACAGGAAAACTTTAATGTACCAGAACCACTTGACTTTCAGACTTGACTGAGCAAACATTTTAAAATAAGTTGGTTATAGTATTTTTTTAATCTAACCTGCTTCCGAGGACATTTGTTTGTGGAGGCGTGTAAGTGGTTAGCTGTCCTGGACTTAAATACAGGACAGTTGGAGCTTGCAGGAAGTTGAAAGATTCCTGGGCGTGGGGTGTATATACTCTTGCCAAACTCTGCTGCATCTGTGTCACGGGAGGACTACTGTGGGGTAGGGAGGTGGAAGCAGAGCTTTTGGCCTACTGAAATGTGCAACCTTTATGTATGTGTAGGTTTTGAATCTGTAGCTAGCATGTCCTTCATGGCCACTGGCATGGGTGGGCACCAGGTGTTGATAATGCACGTGCAGTGACGATTGGAGTTGGCTTTGGGAGGGATTTAACGGAAGGGAAACCCTTGTGAAAAAGAGTGATTTGGGCACTGGGGCCAGGAGGTATTCAGTAACAGAGCTGATCATGTCTGTAACGTGAAGGAAAGAAGACATGCTGGTCACTCTTTGTCTACTTTAGAAGGGTTTAGTAACTGTTTGCACGTGTTTACCCGGTGGAGGTCTGTGAATGAGATCTTTAGGCAGTTAAGCAAACAGGGAGCTTAAAGAGTTTTGATGAGAAGTTACCAAGGTGGTGCTTTTGGGAGTATCAGCCAGACAAATGCTTCAAAGATTGTTCAGAGTTCCCAGTGGCTTAAGGAATGATTCAGGTTTGTCCGTTTAATTGAAGCAATGGCTGTGGCATGGCTCCCTTTAAAAAGGGGGTGGGTGCACAAAAGAAGGGAAATGTTAGGGTAATGGAAGCAGGGAATTCATCCTTGCAAACATGTTAGGTGCTCCTGGCTTTCTTGTCTTTAGTTGCTACTCTGCTGTTCATGCTTTCTCCTACACACACATCCCATGCTGGTCGTTCCTCTCCAGCTACAGGTTGATAGGGTTTCCACAGGAGTGTTTCACAATTGTCCTTGTGTGTGCGGGGGTGATAAACAGAAAAGGGATGTTATTTTCCAGTGTCATATTTGCCAAGGCTCTCCCTGAGAAAAACAGCAAGCAAGGACCCAGCCAACCCAACCTCCCATACAGTGGTGATTGCAGAGCAGATAGCACAAGGATATGGCAATCTCTGCTCTTTCTCCAAGCCCTTCCTAGCCAGATGTCCAGAGATTTTCCTTAGGACAACATAGGTGGCTTAGAGCAGAAGATTTATTGCTGGAATGCTTCTTGTTTGGAAGTGAATATTTCTGTTGGTCTTTTGGAGTAGCTCTTCAAGATACCACTTGCGGTCATTTTTTGCTAGCAAAGTGGTTCTACCAGAGCAGCTTTTCAGCCACAGTCATGTGTCATTGCAGTCAAGGCATGAAATGGGGACGTGTACCCAGAGCTGGTTGTTCACGCAGATAACAGTAGGCCAGTATTGTTCATGGTTAAGTGCCTGATTGCTGAGCAGATCAGGGACACCTGGCAACCCTGGTTTTGATTATGGGTTGGCAACATCTGCAGAGGGGTCTAGGCTGCTTGTGGAAGCTAAGAACCACGGATTGCAAAACAAAGCATCTCAGCTCTCTCTGCTGGGGGAGGTTAGCAGTGTCTTGGATGAAGGCTGTACCTCTCTCTCTGCTAGATGAAGTCTGGTTGGGAGTTCTCTGAGCCAGGCCCCCCACATTTTCTTGGGCATCTTCTCTCAGGGATGATTAGGCTGGCTCTTTTGAATACTCATGTGACACATTGTGGTTGAAGAGAGTGGTATTCTAGATCAAGCTCCACTTCACTGCCTTGTCAGGTATGTATTGGCAGTTTTGATCAACATTTTTCAGGTACAGTCTGTGATGCGCAGCTGTCCAAACTGCCTCTGGTGTGCCCTATGGGGAGGAACCAGTTGGGTCTTTGACCTTCCATCTGCCTTCCAGTTGGGACACTCTCAAAATGTCTCTGGTTGTGTATGGTCAAGGAATTCAGTCTCAACAGAGTTGCTGGGAGCATGTTAACAGAGTAGTGAAAATTCAGCCCTGCTTAGCAGGATGTGACTGTTGTTAGCGAACAGCGAACAACACTCTGCTACCCTGCAGTTACTCTTTAGGGCAACCTGCTTGTAGTCCAAATATGCTGTTGGATGAGTGAACTGATGAATTACTTTGGAGGAGCTACAACCCCACCTCTTTACCCTGCAAATTCTGAATGCATGAAGGAAATCCCCTTCTGAATTCCGTCAGCTGAGCCTCGTATTCATGGCAAGAGCACTGGTCCCTGAGACTTAAGTACACCTCCATTCTCAAAGAATTACCTGCTGCATTAAGTCAAAGGATGGATGAAGATGAGGACAGGAAACTTGCTGTTATTTCTGATGTGATGAGAAGCTCTTTCTCATCAGCTTTTGGCAAGTGAGAACACTGTATAGATCTGGAAATAAAATGTATTTAAACTATCCTAAATAAAAACAACATGCTTGTCAATAATAACATTTTGACCTAGCATCTAATATTGAGCCAAATGGGAAATTTCTCTTTTAGGAAGATGTCTTACCTCAGTATCGCTCCCTTTCCTATTGTTTCTTCTTTTTTTTTTTTTTTTTCAGTGGGAAAATCTTTTGATTTTTTTTTTTTTTTTTTTGAGAAATATAGAATACACTTCACACAAGTACTGGTGTGTTACCGAAGTTGTATGGAGATTGTTCATCCCAATGAAGTAACTATGAAATACCCACACATTTCACATGATTGTAGATATGGAGGAATGCCATGTTGGCTGAGCAATACAGCATTTCTCAACCTTTGGGGCAAGGGAATTTTGTAGGTGTTTCTATTTTTCCCTCAGTAATAGAGCTTCATTTGTTTGAACTTTAATATTTGAGATAGATGAGAGCAACGGGCTACATCCCATTTTTCAGCTTAGAGAAATTATATGGAATTACTGCTTGTAAATTTTAAGTGATGTTTAGCTTGTTAAAGAACAAAGTGATTAAATTACATGATTTGGATCCTCTGAAGTTTTTCTAAAGATCTGAGTTTTATTTGGTTTCACTGTGCTTGCTTTAGTGTGTTGGCTAGGGCTCTTCATAAACAAAATACAAACATTATCTTTATTACTCACAGTGCTACTGCATACTTGCGGTTTAAGTTTTGCCAGCTATTTGCAATGTATAGCCACAGACTCTGTCTGGGTGGCATAAACAAAAACAAAGTCTTTCTGTTCCTGTCAGGACTGTTTTTTTTCAATTAGGCACATTAGTGTATTATTAGGTAGAGAGGTAAAAGTACGCCTGCGTGTGTGACTCTTCTCTAGTTTGAAGTGGCAAAAAACCACATCAGACTAGATTTACATGCATCTTATTAGCCGTAAGCACCCACAGCATGATTAATGCTCTACAAGAGAGACAGACGAGACCGTCTCAGCCCCAGGAAGCTTACAGTCTAACACTGATAAGACTTGCCTTGAATTTAGGAGGTGTGAAATTAATTTTGTGTTTATTAGTATCGTGACCCTCCTCTGGATGTAATTCTGGCTGCATAAGCCACTGTATGCATATGAATTAGCTTGCAGTGACTTTACTGATCCATGCAAATCAAACACCTCCTGTTAGCTGTGTATAAGGTGCAAGATCAGATGTGCCTCTCCTCCATGTTAAGATCTCTCCTGGAACATGCCTTAAAACAAACTTCAAACAACAGGTTTTAGGAATCACAGGCTACTTTAAATGCTCAAGTGTTCATCCATTCCAAACTTGCCAAAAATCATAGTCCTGGACTGCCTTTTAAAGTTAACAGGACTGGGAAAAAACCAAAAAATTTCAGGGGAGGGCAAGCAATAGTGTGTACCCAGGGCTGTACTGTGCCTGTGAGTTTTGAAGGAAAAAAGCTCTGTATTTTTAGTTCAGTTGTGTATTCGTTTTGACTACAACTGCAATTTCGTCACAGTCATCCACCTCACGACTTTAGTTTTCCTTCGTAGGATTGGAGAAACTAAATACATAATCATGGAGAAATATTTGTGCTTTGTTTTTGATCATGTTCCCATCCCATGCTTGAAATTGTATTTGCAAGTGTTGGCATTTTCAAATGGAATTTCCCATCAGTTTTTCTTGAACTGTTTCAGCAATTCTATAAATGTACAGGATGTGTAACTGTTTTGAAAGCAAAACAGAATTTCAGTTTTCAGTAATTACTTTCAGAAATATCTCTTAAGCCATTGAGGTAAATAAGTATTAATAATGAATGTATTAATTTAATGCCATTGAGTTTACAGGAGGTTTGCTACAAAAATCTGTGGTGTTTAGATAAATCCCTAATGATTGGGCCAAGTACTTAAGTTTATTTTTTTCTGTTCTTGCATAAAAATTACTCTACCCTGAATCTGGTTTTGTACAAAAGTGGCCAAAGTGGCTACATAGCAGGCTCTCTTTTGAATTTGACACTGAGATGGTTGAGAAGAGCAAGTAGCAAAGATACTCTCTAGCAACTAGTTTAAAGACTCACAGCTAAAATATAAAAAATTGTATTATATATAATAATAATATTCCAAACATGATTAGTATCTGAGACCAGGGTGTGAGAGCTTTTAGCTTCGTGGCTGGGAATGTTACTGATCTGAACTTACTTGATATAGAGGTGTTTGGGTTTGGTTTTTTTTTTTCAAAAGAAAAGTGTTCTTTTCCTTTCTGAGGCTATCTGCCTAACACCTGCAAGAAATGGCAG
Organism: Coracias cyanogaster; assembly: GCA_033124195.1. Classification (NCBI taxonomy): domain Eukaryota; kingdom Metazoa; phylum Chordata; class Aves; order Coraciiformes; family Coraciidae; genus Coracias; species Coracias cyanogaster. The sequence goes on from JAVSBS010012464.1 coordinate 10,851, forward strand.
CTATTTGCTATGGAAAGCTGGGAATTAACTTTACCAAGTGGCGTATATCATCTGGAGAACAGTTAGCAGTCCTGCTAAGCTCTGCCATTGTATGCCAAAGTAAGGAGGAGGAGCATTTGAGGAGTTTGGTTTATGCACAGTAGCTGAGAAATAATTTAAACAGAAATGTAAAAAAGACCCACCACCTGTGGTAATCTGTGCTGTTGTGTGCTGTTGTGTTATAAATAAAGATGACCGCAGATATAGCAAAGATTCCGGCTTATGCTTCAGTAAGAGATATTCAGCGTCTTCTCTGGCTAACTTCTGGCAACTTGCATTTCATTTCTGCTTGGAGCCTATTCTTCATTGCAAGTAAAGGCTATAATTAGGGAATATCAGTGACTTTTCTCTTGAGGAAGGTGAGGGAGAATTGACATTCTCTGAGATTGTGAATATAAATTAAAAATCTCTTATATGCTTATTGTACCACCAAACCAGTAAGCAATCTCAAAATACTGGTGGCTACAGAGTGGCACTGATCTCTCTGAGGATCATTTTTATTGCTATGGTTTGAAGGATTTTGAAGCTTGGTTGGAGAGTTTCTATCACTGTCTTTTACAGAGTGATTCCAGTGGATGCTGTTGTCTAATAATTCTTCAGTCCTGGTTGGTTTCTTGCAAAGTGGTCTTCTGAGTTATTTTGTTCCCCCTCACATGTGGCCTGCATGTGAGGCAAGACTGTGAGATGCTTTTAAGGCTGTGATAATCCATGTGAGACATGCTTGAGTATGCCTCTCACCAAGCATTTGTAAGATGGCTGGGCTTTCATACTACCTGATAACTGACAGAAGCTGGGATGAAACTAGGTACTGAATGGTATTGAAAAAAAGGAAGGGACAGCTTCCACAAGGTAGCAAAGTAGTTGGCCAGCATTTTTGAGACTATCAAGTGGGGACTTCCAGCAGGAGAGTTCAGGGAATTCTCACATGCTGTCAGCTGTGAAGCTTTTTAACCACCCATGGTCAGACTGTCTGTCCACCAGGTCTCTAAAGTTCCCATTTAGTTTTGGTTTTTAAGTGATAGATTGACTGCTCTTGAAGACCAGTAGGAGACATCAACAGGAATGAAGCTGTCTTGCACATTGGCACGAATATCAATGGGGTGATGTCACCCGGCAGTAGGCAGGAGCCCCAGCCACTGCTTCTGCCAGAGCTTGTGACCTTCAGCTAGTGTTAGGAGCAGGGTGAGGGTAAGACCTCACTCCAGAGTGGGTGTTGGCTTCCTGTTCACAGGCTGGTTTGAATGGGGATTGTAGAACGCATGCATGCACATGTTATTCCTCTTGGGGCTTGGCTCAGGTTAGCCAAGAGATCGTCCATTTTCTTCCTTCCCTCACATATACTACTGGAAAATCACAGCAGCTGCAGAGGTCTCCGCAGAATTTTTCTATCTGTGAATTGCATCTTTAAGACTCATGGTTCAGCTGACTTCCCAAACATGCTGTATGCCAGTCCTTTCTATAGAGATTTTTGCCGGGCACGTGCAAGAGAATTACTATGGGAAAGATCTGGAGTTGTTTAGGGGGAGGAATTGATTCCAAATGATGACTTGCTGAGCTTTATTGTATTTTTCAGACAGTGAATTAAATACCATTTTTTCCATACTAGGAACTTGGAGGCAAAGACTCACTGCCTTATTAGTTAGCAAAATTGGTGGCTTCTTACCTAGTAGAATAATACATATGTCCTTGGTTATATATCTAGCTAATAATTACTAATACATGGTTTTGTTTCCAAGTATCTATGTTGGCCTCTTCAGAAAGAGGTTTTATGTTCTGAGCCCCTTACAGTTTTCCCAGTATTGCATACTTAAACTGCTATTCTGAAGTACAAAAAATCCAATGTCTAACACATGTTTTTGCATGACTTTATCTCACTCTTGCAGGAAAAAACAGAGAGATATTGAGTGTTTCTATGTTTGCATTTTTCATTAAATAAGTGGTCTTTATTAGAAGCCTAATGAAGCATCTGTGCTAAAGCATGGACTTTCATCCTCAAGCTAGCCCTGACTGATGAGATTACATGTGGTCTAATACCTACTTTTCATTATTAGCAGCAGTTCTTTTGCCACTGAAGCAAAAGGGCATATAAAAGATTAAGCAAGATTTTGTTTAAAGATGCTTATCTTTCCCTGTTACTATAGGAAAAAAATTAAAAGGAAGAGGAAAGGAAGTGAAAGGTTTTAATTTCTGAGCATTTTTTAATGGATTATATTGATTAACAAAATTGCTGCATCTTATAGCAGAAACTTTTTAGAATAAGGCAGTAATTGTAATTAATTTTTAGTCTGTGCCACATATTTGATGATAGCTCTGATTCATGCTATTATATTCTCTCTTCCTTCACCCACAGCAAAACAAATTTAATTTGATTCATACCCTTAAGGAAAAAAAAACACGCAAAATTACTCACATGGTTATGATTCAGCTCTTGGCATAAAACCCTGTCCTCCTCCATCCTCCCCTTCTCCCACCCAAGCCACCCCCACCCTCACCCACTGTATATTTATGTCACCGTAGTCTGAAAAAGTTGGGTAGCTCTTTAAAAACAGAGCAAATGAAATCCTTCTTCAAGCTGCCGTCTTACTTATGTTGATACGAGTCTAGTAAGACTTCCTTTTCACAAGTGGTGTGGCGGCAGCAGCAGTACTCTGTTTTTCATGTTCCTTTAACAGACAACAGTACCGTATTGGTCTGGGGACACGCTTGCTTTTAGCAGTTTAGCAAAGCTACAGCAAGCAATGCTAAAATTGGTCAGGTTCTTGTATTTGTGAGTCTGTCTTTAAAAAAAAAAAAAGACTTTTGAGGAAACTATAGAGGGATTCTTGTTGAAATGGAATACCAAAAGAGCTTATTATTTTTGTCTTTTTCTTCATTGGTCTTAATGATCTCATTTTTAGACCTTAACAAGCTTTTCCCCGAGAAGGGTTAAGACCTGCCCTGCTTTCATTACACAGATGTGTAGCAGCGTGTCCTTTTTCCTACAGCTCATGTCAGATACCTTTGTATGAGTGATGGCAATCTTCTGTCTTCACCTACCTCTGGAAATATGAATGTTAGGATTCAGCTCACCATTGTATCTGATGAGCTGTGGTACCTAAGAGCTGAAGGCTGAACACAGCTCAAGTTCTGTGAGCAGACGCTAGAAGCATCCAAAGGAGATGTTTTACACATGAGAAAAAAAAGATGTTTACAGAGATTTGGTATGTAGAGGTGATGCAGTCCAGCAATCCCAGTGGAAATCAGAAGCAGCTCTGTGCCTCTGAAAGCTGACACGTGTGTTTATATATAAAACACTGAGCACAGAGGACTTCATGCACACTGATGGCTATGAATCAGTCACAGTAGGTACCACAACTTGCATAAGTTGGAAAGTGTATCGTTAACCAAGCATGCTCATACAGCCCTACCTTAAGGGTAGAAATCAAAGGGGATTTAAAAAAAAAAAAAAAGATTCTCAGAGCCTAGATCCCTTGTTTACCCAGAAAAGATTAATTTATAAACTTGCTAGTTAAAGGATGCATCTTTCATTAGGTCTGTGCTTACAAGCTTTAATTTTTCAATAAAGGAAAGGGGATCTATAGGGGAGAAAAGAGACAATTAATTTCTTCCTCTTCTCCCTAACATCCTCTGCTTCTGTATAGGTACTATAAGGAAACTATGGATATATACACACATGCCCATGACTTGTGACTATATACCTAGTTCACAGATCCCAGCGACGCTGGGTGCTTCTCTGTGGGCTGGGCACTTCCCCTCTGGCAGAGGAGGGCCTTCAGTGCAACTAGTATTAAGAGTGGTACCAGTGTACTGTAAAGCTCCCTCTTTTCCTCAGGGAAAAGCACAAAAGATGGAGCATCTGCTCTTTTCCTTAGCCCTGAGATGACTTCCATATTTTGAGTCACAAAGTACTGTCATGAATAAACTCGACCTGGACAGGTCTGCCCACGTGCTCTTTGTGGCCTTTTCCTCTCCCTCTCCTGCATAATTAAGATGGAAACTGTCTAGCTTGGGCTAACTCCCTAGGGAACAGAAGTTCCTGAAGTGTGGTAGGTGGTGGCCTTTAGCAGCACTGTGGGATGCTGAAACCTCAACTGGATCAGGCCCTCTTGCCTGTGTTGTCAAGTGGATGGCCCCTGTGTCTGATACCGAAGACAAGCATCTTAAAAGGAATCGGGAGATTTACCCCTCGTGTTTGGACCAAGACACAAAGGGAAAAACAGGGAAACTTCACCACTGGGAGAGGAGAATTGCAGAGTATTGCAGGAAACAGGCTCTGCTGGAACAATAAAGAAAAACAGGTCTCATGAGGAAATAGTCAACAGAGAAAAACATAGAATAGGTGCGTACTTTGTCTATGGGGGTGCGTGGCATGGGATGAAGAGAACAGTATTTTCCCTGTCACATTCCTTGTTCTCTCCTTTCCTGCTCTAATTGAGCTGCTTTGTTAAAATGAAGTTCTCCTCTCCCAGAAAGTAAACCAGACAGAATCCAGCTGAACTTCAGTCATGTTTGCATAGCCAAGTTGCTTAAACTAGACCCCTACTGCCAGCAATTCAGTGATGTACCTTTCTGCATTCCTTTTCTGCAGTAGGACAAAAGTCTCAGCCTCTGACCCTAATCCCTCTAACAAAAGCTAAAATACTATCACCATAAAATAGAACGAATTTACCAAAAAAGTATTTCTCAACAGTGAGGTCAACAATGAGAGCACATCTTACCCCATTAGACACCAGCTGCTGTCCTTTGTGAATGTTATGTTTTAGCCACGTAGAAGGTGACCGCACATCATCCGGCTCAGCACTAGAGTGGAATGTGATGCACGGTGTGCTCTAGGAGATGCAGTGTGGAACAGGGAACCGAGAGCTCCTTAGGTGCAGCTCAGATCCTGATGGAAACCGAGTTAATGTTGGTCAAGACATTTTAAGTATTCCTGGCCTCTCTTTTCTCATTTTCTGAAGTCTACCATTTCACAGGGATATTTTGAGGATTTACCTTGAAATGTACTTCTGAGGTATTTATAATGGTTAATCAGCTTTTCCATTATGGAGTACTTATGTTATTTGGCTGGCTTCAGCCACACGAATTCACACAAATGCTATACATAGAGTACTTTGGTGGAATATTTTGTGTTTGGCTCATCTGAGTCACTGTTTCCGTTCAAAAAGAACAGTAAAATAATTTGGTTGTTTAAATTATTTTCATGAAGAACCTCATAATAGATGCCTTGGGAAGAACTTGGAGATGAAGTGTGATAAAATCATTAGGCTTAAATATCTCATCAGAGTCGAAGGCAGATATGACTGCTGCCTACCAACAAGCTGCAGAATGGAAGAATGGGGGCATTTGTGGTACACCAGAGGAAAAGGAAAAGCGCTGTTCTAGCAAAGAGAGGACAATGATGATCATTTGATGTTGTGCCAACAGCTGGCCCTGAATAAGTTTAAGATGTAAGTTTGGGGGGGGGGAGAAGGTCCCCCATCAGAAGCGACTTCTGGAACAATCTTCCAATTGTAGGAGCTGAGCAGAAGCTGCAGCTTTTTTCAAGATGGAGATATGGTCATGTTTGAAAAATCGTTGGAGAGACGTTGGCTGGTTTACTTTCCAGTCCCTAATTTCATGAGCTACACCTGTTGTGCTAAGTCTCTTCTTCAGTTCTGTTATTAAACTTCCAGTAAGAGCAGGCAGTTCACCG
>JAVSBS010012468.1:2295-12497 GCA_033124195.1 Coracias cyanogaster
TATGTCATTGGAAGCTGTGGCTTTGACTCGATACCAGCCGATATGGGAGTACTGTACACTAGAGACAAGTTGAAAGGTGACTTATTTAAGTGTGACCTTGTGCTGAAGAAGAAATGCAGATTATGCTTTTGCCTAAAAGCAGCAGTGCTTATGTGGAAACTCTTTAAACCTCTCTTTTTGCTAGCCTTTATCAGCTGACCAGTTTCAGCTAAGTCTGGTAGATACAAATTTAAAAGTAAATCATGTTCCCATTAGATTGGAGGAAATTGGTCATTAGGTAGAGGAGGGATTGAAGGTAATATTGCTCTTGGAGAGACCAGAACCTTTGATGGTCAGCAGTGGGCTGTTAGGCCAACATGTGGACGTCCCTAGGCAAGCCTTGGCTCACTGCCTCTTGTGCAGTGAGTCTGGCAGGGAAGAGACAGTGGGGACAGGAAGGCTGCAGGAGAGGAATCACAACTTAGTGGGTCATCAGATTTCCTAAATTTTCTTTTTCTACTGCAAGCACTGAGAAGCTGTTGTAGGAGTGTAAGTAGATAGTGTTGTACGATGCCTTTTTCTTTAGAAGTAGCTAGAGAGTAACTGAAAGAGCATAAAATGTATTTGACAAAAGATGTGCAGTAACTTAATTCTGTGCAAATAGTATTTGGTCCTAATCTTAAATGAGGATGCTTTGTTCATTAGGTCTGACTTTCACTTGGAAAGGCTGATAAGAGTATCCAAATGTTTTTCTTTTATGTACTATTAAAACTGCTATTAAGTGGGATTGCTTTACATTGGACTGTGTCATCAACTATCGGGTTAGGAAAACTCAATCTGGTTCTGATTGGAGGGAGAGAAGAGGCGAGGCATGGAAATGAGTATCTGGTTGTTCATGGGGTTGTAATTTGGTGTCTGATCCTTGTTTTGAGTAAAGATGTCTTTTATCTCTTCCTGTTTTGACTATATAGTACTATCACCTGTCTATCCAGTTGCTTGCTATATTGAAATTTGCCCTTACAAGCACAGTTTTACAATCTCAGAAGGAATTGTGCAAAGCAAAACAAACCAGAATTCGGAGGAGCTGTTTTGTTTTGCTGTTCATCACAACTAAGCATTCAGTGCAAAACACAAGATATGCTGAATTTAAAGGTTTTAGGGTATCTTGTATGTTTCAGCGGTTTTGTGGGGGTTTTTGTTGTTGTTTTTGTAGTTAGGGTCTACCAAAATCCCTAAGTCCATCTCAGTTTTCACAGTCTACCTCATCCTTTATTTTGAAACTTGGAGGAAATTACATATGGTGCTTAATATTGTTTTCCTTTTTAAAAATTATTATTTACATTATTGTATTAACTACATAAGACAAATGAGAACCTGAATGAACAAAGATAGTATTAGTCAGCCTTACTGAAGTACTTTGCGTAAGAAATTTGATACCTGCTAAGTAAAATAGCTGTGGAACTTAATCTTAGTTTATTTTACTTTGAGATAAAGATGTGACTCTGCCTTTTCAGGTAATAGTGTCAGTGGCCAGCTATTCGAGTCAACCAGAGCTTAGCTTGGCTTTCTGAACTAATGACTCTGTATGCCAAGTCATGTTTTCTCCTCTCTTAAAGGTACCTTAACGGCTGTTGAAAGTTTCCTGAAGGTGAAATTTGGGCCTGAGGTTAGTTGGTTTTATACCCTCTTGGAAACTCAAAGGTATTTGTGATAACACCACTGCAGCCTATTAGAATAACTGTCATTACATTAATTCAGACCAAGGAACAAGCTGGCAGTTCATTGGTGATGAGTCCAAGAACTTTATTCTTTAGGAGCTCATAAAATATCCCAAGCCAACACCCTTTCGATAAGGTTCATTTGCATAGGCTGCCTACCTGCGGTTTGTTGGGTTGTGCAGTTTCAAGAAATACTTAGTTTTTTTCAGAGATGTGGGAAGGATTCATGCAAAAGTGAACCATGACAGATACATAGTGTGCTGCCACTAATCCTAGTGTTTGGCTGTTTGTCTGGAGGGTTAGTTGTTCCAATATACTTTAATGCATGTCATCATAATACATATATGTAGTAATTGTAATAGTGTAAAATATGTAAAAATTCTAAGGACGTTATTAAAATAATGCAACAATGACCCAAACCAAGCTGGTGTTTATGCCCAACAATTGAACATACTGCTTCTCCTGTCTTGAGCACACATCTTGACAGATGGAGCCCAAGTCGTAGCCTGTTCTTACGAACATCTGGAGTTAGTTTTCCCCACAGCAGCCCTCATGATGCGGTGCTTTGTATTGGTAGCTAGAAGAGTGCTGGTAACACAGCAGTGTTTTGGCTACTGCTGAGCAGGGCTCGCACAGCATCAGGCCTGTCTGTCCAACATTCCCCCTCTAGTCCTGTGGGCTGGGGGTGGGAAAGATCCTGAGAGGGGACACAACCGGTACAGCTGACCCAAACTGACCAGAGGGATATTCCAAACAGTGTGGCATCTGCTCAGCAATAAAAGCAAAGAGAAAGGAGGAGGTGTGGGAGGCATTTATTATTACAGTGTTTGTCTCCCAGAGCAACTGCTCTGCATACTGAAGCCCTGCTTCCTGGGAAGTGGCTGGATGTTGCCCACTGATGGGAAGTAGAGAATAAATCTTTTGTTTTCCTTTGTTTCTGCATGCGGCCTCGGCTTTTGCTTTATTAAACTGCTTTTGTCTTGACCCTTGTTTTTTTTTTTTTCTGACTTACTTTGTCCCTTCCCTGCCCCACTGAGGAGTGATGGAGTAGCTTGGTGGGCATCTGGTGTTCGGCCAAGTCAACCCACCACACTCCAACATGCTTTAATGCATGCAATCATTATGTATATACACAATAATTTCAATAATGTGCAATATATGTAGTAATCCTAAGGTCATTAGTAAAATATTACATGAAACCTTTAGATAGTGAATTAATTACTGTTTCATGGTATGTCACCAGGGTGTGTGTGTACATGATGGGACCTGGAAGTCAGCTGTTTATGGCCTTGCAGATCAAGACAACCTGAAGAAGCTTCGAAAAAAGATAGGATATACTGCTGTTCCAGTAGTTGGTGCAAAACTTAGAAAAAGGTATAAGAAGTGCAAGATGTAAAACACACCATTATCTACGAGTTCCAGTATTTATTATATAGATTGTTAACGTATTATGTACTCAAAAGCATTTAGGACTTTGGTCTTATGCAAACACATAGATGCTCATCTAGTACAATTGAAGATAAGTTCAGATTTACTGGTTTGTTAATATTTTACTGAAAAGAGAGCATGTCCCAGTATTTACTGGGTCTCAAAGTTAACTTGTTCTAAGAGACTTGTAGTGACACGGCGAACTTCTGAGTTTGATTTCAGAAGTCATCAGTAGAAAGGAAAAAGAGCTGTGAGGAGAATTTTACTTTGACTATCAAATTCATCCTTGCTGTAGTGCATGGAATTTTGAGCTCAGCCAATTTGGAACAGTTTGCTTTCACTGAAAAGAATGTCATAAAAAAAGCTTAAGAAAAAGCCAGTATTGGTGGGACTGTTTCTTTGTTTGAACATTTGAACATTTTTTCTAACTTTTTTTTTCCCCATTTGCAGGGGACTTCTGTTTTACAGTCAGGAATTCAAAGAATACTGCATGCCATTCATGGGATCTGATGGTTCTGTTGTGAAACGATCTCAACGTTATTTGCACACCACGTTGCAGGAAACACCTGTAAGTTACTGTTATTGGGATACTATGCCTTTATTAGCATTTTTCAACGAACCTTTCATTTATGTCAAAACTGTTCTTAGTGCAGATCTGTGTATCAGGGTTTCTGTAGTTAGGTAAATAGTAATGAACTGTGAGGTGCTTTTGCTTCTGTGAAGGAGGCGGCTTGTTCTGTTGATGACCTTTGGAAGCTGCTTGACCTGATGTGCTTCACGCTCTTCTGGGACCACAGGCCTGTTTCATACTACTTGATAAGAGCATCATCATGAGCTTGCTTCTTGCTGCTAGCATAATAGTGACGAGAGTCTCTTGTATGGTTCTCATGCTGTCTGATTTCTGGGTATGTGTTTGTAGGGAATGGGAGCCTTGAGTCACAGAAGTAACTGAAAAGTAGGCTTTGTGGTTTTGGGGAATGAGGAATACATTAAATTCTGTTCCTGTGCAGAGGCTTTTTTTTGTTGCATCAGTAGAGCTTCTAAAAGCATCATAATTGTAGTCTGTATAACTACAGTCAGGTCACTATAGTGTAGTAAACATTCTGATAAAGAATTCACATGCTGCTCATTTGTAGCTAGAGACTTCTTTGACGCTTGGGTCTCTGATGTGCAGAGTAAAGGCAATGTGGTAGTGGTGGAAAAGATGTTTATTTTTTTTTTTTCCATGGCCTTTTCAGAGAAGACCAGCACTAACAGTCTGCCCACCAGCTGTGCAGAATCACAGGCATCCGTTAGGAGATGCAGTGCTAGTGCTCTAAAAATATACTTGGAAGCTGCTAATGAGAAAGGCTTGCCATTGCTATTCCAGAATTCTAAGGGAAGGCCTCAGCTCCTCTTAAAGTAAAGCACAAAGAGGAGGAAAGGCAGATCTTGGGAAAGCAGCCTGAAATCAGATACCAAACACATCTTCCTTTAAAGTTTTCCACTCTTGTTTACCATTTGCTCGTTCCTTTGCCATTGTGTACTTGCATTGTCTTCTCCTAATGAATTATAAAGTGAAGCATTATTCAAAGAGTTGTTTAGAACTAAGGCAATTGTTAAGGCCCTATTTAAACAGCTATCTGTTGTATCAAACGATTGCATCTGAATTTGGGGGTAGATTTATTTTTACAAATGAATCGATGCAAAAATTTTAATGTAAGTTCTATCACTGAAAATATGGTTTTGCTTCAGGTGCAGTTTGGCGGTTATGTGAACTTAGGGGGTCTTGGCTCTGTTTTGAAGCTGATGTTTGCTGGTATTTTATTTCTTCTTCTTGTGAAGTTTAGCTTTGGAAGAAAACTTCTGACAAAAGTAAGTGCTCAAAACACAAAGTGTTTGGAGATTTCCTCTCCCCTGCCTCCACTTTACTGTTGGTCTTTTTTTTTGCCTTCTTAATTGGTGGTTTTTTTTTTCTCCCTCTCTTATTATATAGTACCCAGAATTTTTCTCTGCTGGACGCTTCACAAAGCAAGGACCAACTCAGAAACAAGTAATTGACTGATTTCCATCACAGTTATTGCAATTTGTTATGGTAATGGTGGAAGAGTAATCTAGAGTCAGCTGCTTAGTCTCAATGAAATAATTTCTAAATGCACATTTTGTGTGCCTGTTTGGATAGCTTTGAACATTTAAGTAATCATGCCTTCTGCTATTAGACATCAAAGTACGTGGAACTCGTATGAGAAAAAACGGATCATGTTTCTGGGTCTGATGTATTTACATGGACATCTCACAGCGCTCAGTGTGTCAAAGAGGATGACAGAGGGAGACTGAGTAGCAGAAACCCTGGGCTGAAAGCACCGAGAGAATAAATGGACTTTAGGACAATAACAGGACCAAAGTGGAAGTGATTAAAAATTTAGATGAGATTGTACCTTTTAAGTGCTAACTCAAAATAACTACTCTCATGTTTAGATGGATCGTAGTATTTGGCACAGTAGATGCTTACATCTTCTACTTGTGCTTGGCTAGTACCAGTGAGTTACTGTGTTGGTGACCACACTTGTCTTGTCCACTACAGATGGATGGAACCTCTTTCACAATGACTTTTTTTGGTGAGGGTTACAGTGAGGGGCAAGATCCCCAGAACGGCAAACCAAATGTAAAGATCTGCACTGAAGTGAAAGGACCGGGTATGTACGCTGGGAGCAGCGAACTGCTTTTGCCTCACATTCCCTACTCCAAAAGAGGTTTATGGTCGTGCTGCTATTGCTTTCACTCTTGAGGAGTGCTTGCAACACGGACAGAGTCAACAGCTTTTACCAAGTATTGCCTTGGACACTAGCATTCATTGTGGTGTGTTTTTTGAACTAGTCAATTCATTTGTGTTCTTGCCGTTACCTTTTTCCCCATGCCAATTTTCATCTTTGCAGAGTAGAGCAGTTAAAGGGAGAGCGCTTTAAAGGTAGTTTTCTGTTGTTGCAGCCTGAACTTAGTATACGCTTGTTTCCAGTTTCCTGGGAATAACAACAGATCTGGTATAACATCATTTCTAGGTGGAACATACTTATGTTCAGATCGTGCCTTTGACACCTGAAGTAAAGTTTGCAGATGGCAAGAATATATATTCAGAAAGGAGTTAATGAAACATAGCTTCTTTAAATAACTAGAGATGTAGCCGAATGCAAGTCTTACAGCAAAACTCTGAATTGAAGCACAAGATGGGGAAAGCTCTTGCTGTAATGGAGAGCTGTATGTCCCCATGAGGCGATTGCTCATGGTTGTGTGGCTATAGGCCTGTATAGCAAAGCAGTATTTTCCAGATTAGATCTTAAGGACTTCACCAGCTACTTGGGATGATTTCATACATGGGATTATTTCTTACATGGGGGAGGCTGTTCCATTGCTGGAACAAGAGATTTAAGAGATTATTCTTCAGCATGCTGTAGGTAAGAGCAAGATCACATTCTACATTTCAACACACTGTGTTTTGTTTCTTGTTTTTTTTCCTCAGAGCCTGGCTATGTTGCTACACCAATTGCAATGGTTCAAGCAGGTATATCTCTTCTAGAAGATGCAGCCTGTCTGCCTAAACAGTAAGTACTTCCCAAGGAGAATAGCTTGTTCTTTAGTAAAGCTACTGTCTTCATATGTTTGTCTTTGAAAATACAGATCTCGTTAACCCTGTGGGTTTCTGTTTTACCTCACTGAAATGGCTGTGTGAGGGAGATCCTTCACCACAAGCTGATTTGAAGCCACTTCACTTACTCTGTCTGCCTTTCCATTTGAAAGGATGTAGTCATAGGTTTTTAGTAATGCTTTTGCAGCATGTATTCCATCAGTGTCTGCATTTTAAGTTAATAGAATAGTTTTTATTGAGTTTGTCCAAAAGGAACCTGTGAATATAACCAGCTTGCGAAATTCATCATACATTGTCCGGTAGGACAGAGTGGCTTTTTCTTTTTTAGGCAGAGAAATGCATCTTTGACTGCAAAAAGAATGTCACTCAACCACAGTACCACTAATGATACTCTCTTGATTTTCATTAACAGGGGTGGTGTATATTCTCCAGCAGCTGCCTTCTCCAAAACAAAACTGATTGATCGCCTCAACAAATGTGGTATAGAGTTCTCTGTTATTAGCAAGCCTGAAGTCTGAAGTCATAACATAACTGTATGAACTAACACCTTGCCTGGGTCTAATTCCAGTAAAACTCATTTGACTGTAAAATCCTAATCATAAGTTTCACTGTGCTATTGTTTACAGCAGAAACAGAAGAGAAATCTATATGAAAGTCATAATACTATTTGCTATAGTGAGCAACCCCATAACAGGTGTTAATATGCTTGTGAATTAAAACATAAATCAGAGACTCACTGGGTACTAGTTCTTGAATTTTGTTTCATCTCTTTCATCTAAGTTTTAAGTTACTGCATAATGGAACCACTATAGCATCTGCTTCACAGTTAAGCACAGCCTTCTCACTTTGCCACTTCTACAACTATTAAAAGTACGCAGGCCCTAGATAACAAGTGCCTTAGCAGATGAAGCCACTAGATATTCCTCAGGCCTGTTTGGGATAGGCGCTACTGCTTTATGGTGTTCTTTCAAAGCCATAGTGCCCATCAAAATAAGAGTAGTTGCTCTTTCTTAGAGTTTAAGGACTAGTTTTGTCTTTTTTTTTCTGGGCTATAATAAAGATCAACTGACTCTGCACTGTTGTCTTAAGGTGCATTGACTTTTATCCTTACTTGCCTGCCTGTAATGAGCTATGCTAAAAAGGAGAGAAAGCACCGAGAGCAGGGTTTGTCAATATGACCATGGCCAGCAGCGTGGCAGTTCCTCTCCTCATGGTGGCTGGGCAACCCTATGAGCTAGCGGTGGTGGGGGAGCTACCATAATTATATTTTATGTAAGCAAAACAATCCTAGGTTTGCCTAGTGTTTTGAGGGCCCTCTAGGTGGTTTTCAGGTGTCCCTCTGCACCCTCTGAAAGCCTCGTGTCTTGCTTGTGTAACCTGCAGTTTATGTGAATTCTCTTGCTCCAGCTGGTGCGTTTTAAAGAAATACAGCTGACACTGAAAGAGTAGGTGAAATCTTGAGAGTTGGGGATTGATGAACAGGGTAAGACTGCCCAAGGTGCTGTCAAGTTTCAGTCACTAAGAGGACGCAGGGTTCTCAGCACTGCTTCCAACCTTGTGCTTGCCAAGCCACTGCCTGACACCACAAGCCAGGTCTTACCAAACACATACGGCCCAAGGAAGCTTGTGCAGTCCCGGTTCTTTACAAATGGTTGAGACGGGGCCAGAGGTGTATAAATTGCCTTGTTCTCTGGAACTGGAACTGAAAAGGGGTTAATATGGAAGAGGGAAAGAAGGCAAGAGAGGCCAATTTCTGGAGCAAAGGAAGGAAGGAAGCAGGCTGAGGATCCCAGCCAGCCCTGCAAGTTATGTTGGGATCTCTCTGCAATTTGCAGGCTCCTTACAGTCTCCTGTCACTGAACAATTTTAAATGTTAATGCAAAGTCTGACGAAGTAACAATTTTTGTTAACTTAAAATTGGGGGGTGGGTGGGTGGGGGTGTGTGTGTGTGGAATATCTATTGCTTATTGTTGCAATGGTTTTTCAAAGTTTTTGTGAGAGAGAAAGGAAAGTGGAAGACCAAAGGCAGTGGCCTCGAAGAAAACAGACTTTGAGAGAAAATCTGAGCGTAAGAGGCAAGCAGCTCAGAGTTCAACAGTATTACCAGCACAGCTGGAAATTATCCTGGTGTGTAGGAAGGACACAAAGGTAGTAAGAGACGAGGTTGACTAATTAGATGTTCAGTGACCTTAGACCCAAGAAACTGGTTTTGCAGGGCTGCTGAGTAAATCAGATCAACCAGTTGATCTGGATCAAAAAAGAACACAAAAACTGTCTTTGTCCTTCCCTCCCCCACTCTTTGTTTTTTGTTAGATGCAGTTGCTTCACTTGTACAGCTGGTAGTGTAGGCCTACAACCAACTCCATCAGCACTGCTCAAAGAGTTGATGCTGATGCTTGGAGGTGAAGGTCTCCTGCTGTCTGAGGGGTGTGGTGTTTAGAATACATTCAGAAAGGCCATTAATCTTCAGTTCAAATCAGATGGGAAAGGGCTGGCTAGGCAGCAGTGATTTGAAAAAGCCTCTGAGGTGAAATAGCTCATGAACTGCAAGTGCATCAACAATGTCACACTTGCCAAAAAAAAAAAAAAAAAGGCAAATGTCTGAGGTGTGTAAAAATGAGGGCAAAATCTGGCACATCACATAACCTTCTCAACTGATTTAGTACTGACAATGTGAATGTTGGGCTTAGTAGTGGACAGATTTCAAGAAAAAGAGAGTTCAGGACAGAAGATGAAAAGTGAGGAAAGATCAAAAGAATTAGTGCTTTTTAATCTAGGGAAGACTGAGGCATGGAAGTGTCCAGTTTTGCAGTGTCTTTTTTTATGTACTCCTCAGGGATTAAATCTTTGATCAATGTCCTCTAGAAACAGCAGAAATCATATGAGGTTGAAAATACAGAGTGTGGGGATCTAGCTTCTCGTCTCCAGCCATATGTATAACAAAGCGCAGAGGAGATTGCCTGGGGAACAGCGTGAACGCGCCTGTCACGAGAGGTTTTAAAACAAGTTATTGACAGGCATCTGTCAGGAACGGTTCAGATATGGCAGATGCTCCCTGGAGGAAAGGACCAGCAAGCAGGATTCGGGAGGTTGCTTCCTGCCTGACGTGCTGTGAGCCTCTGGAATCCAGGTGAGCAGCCTGGCCACGGACAGCACACCGGCCACGGCCGTACCTCACCGTGTCGTGCAGGCGCAAAGGCTCCTTACCTGCCAACGGCTGTGCAGGAGCACCGCCTCTCCCCGCGCCGCGTGAACGGCACATTTGGCGTTGCTCGGCTTGGGTTGTTGAGCGAAGCCCAAGTATTGGCCGTAGTCGTGGGGGACACGGGGTAATTAAATTCGGTTCTGGGTAATTAAGGTTTTCTTTCTGACTGCTCACAACCCTCTCGCCTGTGCGCGGGGCGGGGCGGCCTCACTGCCCCGCGCGCTGCTCGGCACCGCGAGCCCCCAACCAG
>JAVSBS010012469.1:0-38450 GCA_033124195.1 Coracias cyanogaster
ATGAAAAATGCCCTTGTGCTTCTTTTATGCTGTTCCATTGAGCACCCTTCTTCACCTCATGGGAGGAAAGAAGAGCTCAAATCCCAAATCTATTCCTGCCTCCCTGCCTAGGCTAGCAGACCTCTCTATTTTGTTTTCCCATTGAACTTTCCATCAGTTCTTTGAGTCTCACCATTTCTCTGGTCTTCCAAAATCCCTCCCTTGTCCTCTGGATCATTCCAGTAACAATTTTTTATACCACTGAATATTCTTCCTCTGTCCTTTAGTCCTCAATTCCAAACTCCCAGTGTGACCACTGAGCTCTTGATTTTGCAGGATCTACCTAAAGTCACTGGGATGCAAGGGAAAAATCTCCCCTGGTGAATCACCCAGGACTGTTTTTTAGAATAAACAATGAAAGGGCATTTCAGTGCAAGAAATGAGTAACTATTGTCTTCAGTGGAAAACACAGACCTTTGGCAGACAAAAAAATTGTAAGTGAAGTAGAAAATCTTCTGTCATATCTAAGTCTGGCTTGTTCTTTTATTTTTCTCCATGCCTGTCTCAAATTGTGCTGCCACAGGCATGATCTGGGAGGATACAGCACCTCTGCACTGCACCCTCCAACAGGGTGAATAGCTCTCATTGTTGTGGCTGCTCTCATGGCTGGGAAGTCATCTTGCTCCTGGAAATCACCACCATTGCTTGCGCAATCCCTGGCACCCACAGGGTATAATGAAGTGCCATGAGTCACCCCTTGCTGCAGTGCCAGGGGACAGCTATGCAGCATCTGGAAGGAGAGGGCAGCCCCTCCCAGACTGGGCTGAATGTGGCTCCTCAACCAGCCTAACGCTGGCTCACGCACTTGGCACGCACAATTCACCTTCATGCTGGGGCATGGCCATTTAGGGGACTGTCACCTTTGGAAAAAACTTTCAGGAATGGCTGGACAGATCTGTGTGTTTCAAAGCTGCTGAGCACTTACTCTCAAAGGATTTTTATGGACCTCCCATGGAAAAGAGAGTCTAAAATACCAGTATAAAGCGCTGTCATGTATGTATGTCTCTGGCATCTCTGCAGCAGCATGTCTAATTGAAGCTGTTCCAGGAAAAGTCAGCAAGGATTACTAGAGGTGTGGAGAATGCAAGCAGTACACAGCATAAACGCAGATGAAGTGTGTGGCTAAAAGATGATTACAGGCTTCTTTGAGAGCTGGCTACAGTTACTACATAAAATGCCCTGGGGAGGAGGAAAAGGACAGAGCACTGACCTACAGCTTAAAAACATGCGTTCTGCTCTGGCCAGTTACTTTGCTTGTCTGGGCTTTGAATTTACAATAGGAAAATATGGGCTATGATACTGGGCTTCTTACATGTGAAGCAGCTGAGGATTTCATCAGAAATTGTTATTCCTATTATTCCCATTATTATTATTAACGTAGTTTTCTTCAGTAACAGGCATTTCTTAAATGCTAATAATGTTTTCACCTATAATATCACTGCTGTTCGGGTTAATTTCTGCGCCGTTTAGGGTTGTAGCTGTAGTGTGGAAATACTCTCCAAGTCTTCCCAGGTCATTTAACACAAAACTTGCCCTGTCACCCATAATGACTGGGCAGAAGGGAAGCAACACCACTTTTTTAGAGGACTCTATTCTGTTTCTGTACCGTTGTTTTATGTTGTTGGGAAACCAGCCATGTTAATGTGATGCTTCTCCTTGGTGCTACTGCAGTGACGCTCATCTGGAATGGTTCTGATGTAGCATATTTAGTTGCTTTTGAAAATTGTGCTTGATTCCTGTCAGTGAAATAGGTGCTGAAATGCTGTTTAAAATCTGGCCGCCACACAATGGTCCCAGCCTCAATGCTCAGTGTCAAAACGTTCATGTACCTTCTCTCAGGTCCATTGAACAGAGGTTGTTTCACACCGCGCCCACAAATCATGCAGAACTAAAGGGTTATACCATGACCGGTGCAGTTATAACATGAAAATAACAAAATGCACCAGGATGGAAAGGAAGGAGGATTGTCCAGGACAGAGGAGTGGTAGTAATTGAAAGGAAACTTGGGCTGGATATGCTCAGGGAAATTTCTTGCAACTTAAGATCAGTTAGTTCATGGTTCTCTTCTATTGATCTGATTGGAAACCTCTTCACTGAAGTTAATAAATAAATCTACCTAGTTCCAGGGAGGCCACTTGCTGCCTTTGCCATGCACTGGAATGATCAGCTCATCTGGCACCTGATTAAAAAACACGAAATGGCAGAGAAAATGAGCACTGTAGACCAAGGCACAGCACAGCCTGCCCATGTGCAGTTCAGAGAGATAAGATGGATTAGTGCACAGAGGGTAAGACGCAAAACTTCAACCTCAGGCTGCATCCATCTCTTAACACTTCACTTTAAGCTATGTCAGATCTGTCCAGAACTTTTCTGATAAATACATTTTTCCTCTGGAAGCAAATTCTGCTTCAACGAACTGAAAACTCTTGGAAGAATGGCCCTGCCTTTGTCAAGAAAAATAATCCATAGGTTTCATTCCAATGATGTTTGATTGTCCCGTTTTGACTTAATTTCAAACTAATCAAGTGTTTTTCTCTTTCTTGGTCAAAATTTTAAAGAAGAACCTTGACTCTTCTGAAGTTAAATCTTAAGGAATTCAAATTCAGGAAATCTATTCAGGAATAGAGTTAAAGAATTCTATTGAGGTAAAAGTTATCAGCTTTTCATTCTTAAGAAAGCAAAGTGAAACTTCAGAACATTGCCCACAGAAAGGGAATTCCAAGTATCATTTCAGTTTAGCAGTAACAAAATAAAACCCAGGGCTGTCATAGCATGAGACAGTTCCCATGAGAAAAAGAGTGAGTTTTGTAACACAAACAGTATTTTGTGCACAAGCACATCTCCAGAGTTGTCTATGACTTCTTGATTTCATGGGTCAGAAAGAGCTGTTGCATCATTTTCCTTTGCAGTAAGCTTATTTATCTTATTTTTTTATTTAGAAAAGGCATGTGCTAAAAATAGAAGCAGAATTTTAAGCGGTTCCATCATAAATTTGGTATGAATATGGTCCAATCAACAGAATGTTCGTGAGGCGAACCCAAAGGTACAGTTGTGTCTACACTAATGTGATATTATTTTATATGGATCTTAGCTCATAGTTGCCATTTTGAGCTATTCAAAAAGTCCTCTGAGGTTACCAAAGAGACCCTCGTGAAGGCCTTAGCTTCTAATCATTAACCACTTTTCATCTAACCTTCCATCACTTCTTCCAGAAAGGCCTGGATTAGAAATGACTAAATGCAGAAATGCAACAGCTTGGGTCTGAGATCAGGCATTCTCCACACACGTCAGGTTTTGCAGAGGTGGGTTGCCTTACCTTTTAATACTTCACCCTACAGCATTTCAGGCAGATCTGCTCTCCTTGGCAAGCTAAAACAGCACAAAGGTTCCTTCACTACGTGCTCGCAGTGAGCAAATCTGGGGACAAATTCCTTACCTGAGGTCTGCACTCTGAGAGCTATAAAACTTGCCATGTCAGCACGTCTGCTGATACCAGTAGGAGTTGGTCTCTGTGTAGTGGTCCTCAACAGGGCTTTTCCTGAGAAATCTAAGAGAAAGAACTGTCCTTTTCTGCTCGTGCATGGGGTTGCCCCCCTTCTTTCACAGCTGCTCCTAAGGAAGCCAAGGAGTGCCATGACCTCTTGGTTGCAGTTTTGTGTTGAAGCAAGCCACATCTTCTCACCAACTTTGAGACCACTTGAGACTGTGGTATGCTGCTTCAGGTCAGCATTACAGCACCCTTCAACTGCCTCTGTACAGGTGTCAGGAGTTCATGTCAATACTCCTCCCTCACCATTCAGCACCATCTGAGGGGGCAGAGTATGTCTGAGCTGAATCAGAAGCTTTAGTGCCTCAGAAATGTCCCTGTGGTCACTCTGAGCAACCTGAACCTTACAGGGAGGACACTTCATTAGACCTACCCATTGCACATTTCCTGAGGAGCATGCTCTGGGGACAAAGCTGATGAGCACAGTCTGCTAGGACTGTGTCTAGCTCCTAGTAAGGACATGGCCCACTGTTAACATGGGTCAGAGAATTAAGTCAGAGAATGTTTAAGAAAAATTGCAATTTTATTTTTTATTTGAGTTGGAAGACTACATTCTGTTTTCTTACTTTGCTGATGGAGCCTAGGAAGGAGGTGTAACTCTGTTCAATCCATGAAGGTCTTCAACTATGATGGAAAAATCTCGCAGAGGAGAGGAAAGTTCCAGAAATATGGCAAAGCTTTATGTTCTTGCAGTATAATTCACATTTCCAGTTAAAAATACCTGCTTCCATCTTTTATGGTTTGCATAAAGATGCAGCTGGAAAAAAATAGTAAAAATCTGGAAGCCCACACATGTGACCACTGGGAATGAAAGTCCTATTGCTTCCCTCAACACACCCTTTGCCAAGGTTTCTTTCCCTCCGTTGTGTCCGGAGGCGGCTGAGACGGACAACTCCACGCAGAGAAACTGCTCGGCATCTCCTTAACAAATGAGGCACCAAGGAATGGTGTGGGCGTTGCAGCCCCAGGGAGCTTCTTACCTGCCAAAGGAAAAAAGGATTAAAAATAAACTTCTTTCCATGTGCCTGTGCTTGAAAGGGATGCAGCGAGACATAATGTTCTCTCATGGAAGGGTGACACTGTTCATTTGGTCCAGTGAGGGGAAAACAATATCCAGGGACGACAAATTCAAACTCACGCTCTGTGGGCAGCTGGCAGTGCTGTCAGGTTTGTGGCAATGCCAGTAAATATGATGCCTGATCCCAATCTGGTGAAATAAGTGGAAGATGTTCGACAGCTTTTGATGAAGACTTGACTCAGGCCTCATCACACCAAATTAGGCGTGGATGAGAAAACAAGATGATTTTTTTAGATCTTCATCAAAGTAGGGAGGAGAGTGGCCAGCAGACCAAGGGGCATTGTTAGATCCCCCTCGTTGGTGAAATTGAGACCATATCTGAAATATGGTGTCCATTTTTGGCTCAGGAGAATAGAATATACTAGACTGGAATAGAATAGGACTATTTCAGTTGGAAGGGACCTACAAGGATCATCTAGTCCAACTGCCTGAGCAGTTCAGGACTGACCAAAAGTTAACCAGATTATTAAGAGCATTGTCCAAATGCCTCTTAAAGACTGACAGGTTTGGGGCATCAGCCACCTCTGTAGGAAGCCTGTTCCAGTGTTTGACCACACTGTCTGTAATACTTCCTAATGCCAAGTCTAAATCTCCCCTGACACGGCTTTGACTCACTCCCATGTGTCCTACTACTGCATACCGGGGAAGAGATCAGCACTTCCTTCTCTGCTTCCTATGGGGCCTATGAAGATGTTTAGGGTCCTGGGAGGCACAACCTGTGAGAAGAAGCTGAGGAAGCTGAGCTGGTTTATTTTAGCAAAAGGGAACCAAAATCCTTGGTAACACCAGATAATATACCCAGGAGATCTTCACAGCCATCCGCTGCATGTCAGGAATTTGATGACCTTTTTCACTCAGAGAGTGATACAGCACAGGAACAGGCTGTCAGAGAGGGGCCTGAGTCCCTTCCCTGGGAAATTGTCAAGACTTGGCTAGAGAAAGCCATGGCCAACATGATCTTGTGCAAGTGATAGTCTTACTTTAAACAGGGAGGTGGGCTAGAGATCCCCAAAGATCCAGTTCAGCCAGTACGCATATATATACACAACTCTGTCAGCCAAGGATTCAGATTCATTAGAGAGGAATGTTATTAATAATCATTTAAAGAGCACTCTTGTAGTATCAAGTTGTTCATGTTTCAGATATTGTGCTAAGTTAAAAAAACATTCCTTGGTCATGTAGCCAAATTCCTGCTGTTTCCTGAACTTTGCTTGGCTTAACTGTGAGAAGTGACTACCAAAAAAACCACTTTTTCAACACATAGTTCTACTTATTGGTTCACGATGGGTCTGGTTATCACTGCATAAAAGTTTATAACCCAGACAACTTGCTTTATCTGAGATTTTCTGGGGAGATGTTTGGGTGTCTTTTGTGATACAACTGC
Organism: Coracias cyanogaster; assembly: GCA_033124195.1. Lineage (NCBI taxonomy): Eukaryota > Metazoa > Chordata > Aves > Coraciiformes > Coraciidae > Coracias > Coracias cyanogaster. Next base: position 6,049 of record JAVSBS010012469.1, read on the forward strand.
AGTGGTAACAATCGCTCAGTGTAAGAGGAGAGATGACAACATGCCGCTAAGAGAGAGCAAGGATGAGAATGAAGCAACACTGGTCAGCAGGGTAGGCAGCAATACGCAACAGTATATACATCATTGTTTCAGTTTTCTAATTCTAAAATGATGACCACGAGCTGAGATGGAGAAAGCAGAAGGAAGAGTAAAGGCATCTGCTGTGAATCACAAGAAACATGAGTTTAGTGGAGCCCTGCTCACACAGCTTGCTAGCAGGCGTCCAGAGACCCATTGATACATGCAGAGGACCTTCAGAGACCAAGTGAGGTTTCTCTGCCTTTGGTAGTGTGTGTTGGGCAGAGCTGCTGAGAAGGCAAGTGGTTCTTCACCCTCCTTTTGACCTCTTGGGTCAAGGGAGATATTCACCATGTGGATACTGAGCTGCACATAGAGTATGCTCAGCCTTCCCCAAGGATGGTACATGTCTAGGGAGGCAGGAGGCTTCACCTAACACGTGGTCTGTGTGATGGCAATTGGACTTCCCTGCCATAGGAGCCCACATACATACCAAGGAAGGATATGGGAATGGGCTGTCACCAACAGCACAGTGGAGCTGTAGGAGAGGTGGACTCACCAGGGCAGGAGAAGCCCAGTCCTTCCCACAGTGCTTCCAGATCTGTGGTTGCCACAAATCAAGGTCCCTTCAGCAGGAAAGCAAGCGTCGAAAAGGTTGGTCAATTCTGGCAGCTCAACAGGGGCACTAGGGTCAGGTGAGGCTGCAAAACCGCATCTCCAGAGCTGAAATACCCTTTTGCTTTTTCCCTCCTTTTTGGTGGATGCAGTGTGAGAGCATCTGAGCTATGTCGCGCTGCTTAGGATGGATCTGGACCCAGGGGCTGTGTCAAGCAATTTATTTAACTGTGTTCAGCCTCTCAATTCTTGAAGTGTTTCTCCCAAAACCCAATCTTCCCTTCCTGCCAAAACCAGGCTAATTGTTTTCTGGGTTGGCCTATGTCCTGGAGTCATTCAGATCCCTGGCAAGATCCCATTCATTTTGCAATGTCTGGTCGTGCCTGCTCAGATATCGCTTTTCTGATTAAAGAGCCCAAAGTCTGCATGTTGCAGAAAGAGACCAAGAGCAGCAGAAAGCATGTGCAGGGCTCCTTAATGTGGACAGTGCAGATTTAGGTGCAAATGAAAGAAACTATGGTGAGAAATGTAATAGGACCTTGAAGTCTTTCACTGATGTTAATGAAAATATTAACATGAAGCAACGTCAAGTGGGTTGTTCGCTCTTCCTCTGCATCTTTGATTAAAGTGAAGATTCTTCTTTATTTGATATTTCAAGCCTTTTGAAAGGGGAAGAAGCTGTTACAGGGCACCGTGGTTGTGGTGGAAGGTGGCAGAAGTTAGATGCAGTACCTCAGAGACATGTCTAAACACATGTGAAATGGAATGAGCAAGATCTGCACCGTGACGACATCACTGTGCTGTTAGGAGGTTATGCAAGTTGTTTTGTTTAATCCTGAGCAAGAAGCCAGGCATAAAAGGGGAGTGTGGAAAAAGTGGTTTAGCCCCTGGGCTTGTGGTCTTCCCGCTGGGGCTTCTCACTCCCCCCTTTCTTCATAATCGAGCTTCTTGCCCAGTTTCAGAAGAAAGCGGCAAAGATGGTATCATTGCCTTTTCCGTCACAGAACAGAGCCTGAAAAACAGTGAACACATTTAACTAACCTATTAGCAGCCTGAACAGCAATTGCTGGCTCGTGTCTCATGAGAGACACTCATTCTCTAGTCACTTTTTGTAGAGTAGTATCTGCTGATGTCAAATGTTCCTGCAGGGTTCTTCATTGCCTGCGTTCAAACACATCTTCCACTTGCACAAGACTTGGTCATAGGCCTCTTTCCGCTGTTGAGGTGATCAGAGGTTTTAGACAGATTCACAGGATCCTCTTGTGCATGATGTGCAAGTTGCCACAAAAGCCTTGCTGTTGATAAGCTCCAACCACCTTGATGCCTGATAAAATAGCTATAAAATCACCGCTCAGTGGTCTGACTTCAGTGATTTCCTCCCAGTCCTCACCCAAATGATTCGCTGCATGAATCAGAGCCTAGATTTTTTTGGTTGGTTTATCTGGAAACCTACAGGGTCTCTTAGAGCCTTGCATTGGTAAATAAAGATTTGCCGGTGAAGCTTGTGTCTCCATTTGACCCACTGCATCTGTTGGCATGTACAGGGGACAAGGTGCAAAAAGCACTTTCCGTGCAGCTGTGGAGAACCACAACAGTGATAGGAGAAATGTCAGCGGTCCAAAGAAATTCTCTGGGTGGTGGCATCTGGCTCATGAAGGGAAGGGAAAGGCACAGTTCTAGGGGTTGTCCCCTCCTCACCATGGCTTTGGTATGTCCAGGCCTGACTGCAGTGAAAATCAGGCTGTATGACTTCATTAGTGCTCTGCTACAAACTAGTGCTGAGCTTGTGTGGCAGACGAGAATCAGCGAGGAAAGTAGCTCTTGTAGCTTTGAGTGCAGCTTGGGTTGGATGGCTTCACCTGGTGCTTTGTCAGCTCTGCTGCTGGGGCACCAGCTTTGTGTGAGAGAGAGGAAAAAACCAGAATGGTCCTTAGGCTGGGAAGCTGTGGCTGGATATATTTCACAATTTTGAAGGGAGGGGTGCTTTTCCTTTTTTGTGATAAAAAGGAAAACCAATGGGCAAGGAAAGTAAGGGGAGCAATGCTTGTAATGAAGCATAGAAAGAAATGCCTCAATGTTATTTGCAAGGTTTAGGGCATTCATCAGTTCCAGGGGAAGTTATTAGAGTCTTTTCAGTGCTTGTGATGGCTTAAAACCTGTGACTAATTTTTCTTAATATTTTCTAGAAAATAATCAGAGGAAGATTTGAATGACCTTCCATTTTATGATACAGATAATTATTTTCCAGCATAAGGTTAGACTTTTTGACCATTCCTCCTGTCTCATTATATTAAGTCCTATCTTTTGATACCCCATAGGTCAAGATTAAATAATTTCAAGTAAACTGAAATATTCTGAATATCAGAAATCTTGATTAAATAGCAACACATTGAACAGAGGAATGCATTGCAATTTAACTTTCAGCCTGAGAAGAACAGGAGACATTAGCAGAATTAAACCTCTTTCTTTGCAAAACTTTTCCTTATGACTTGATCCTTGGAAGGCATCTCTTTATTTGTGGTTGAAGTGCATAATCCAACATGTGATGTATGGTTGAAATGTCTCCAAACTATCTGAAATCTAAGATGCCATGCTGGATGGGTTACACTTTCACTGTATTTGGATCCAGATCAATGACGCTGTGGGAACGGCCTTGTACCACTTTAGTCCCGGGGGCTGTATCACATGGGGGTGGTTTGTATGTATGCAAGACTGAAAACTCCCCTTTTGGAGCCTTCTGTGTCTTCTATGAATGCATCGGTCATTGTTATAAGTTGCTATTATAATTATAAGATGTTAAAATTACATCATTGCTGTAATTTTGGAGCGTCTATCTGATGATGCAGAGGGAAAGTAACATTTTATTTACTGCGTTCTCTTATGGAAGCATAAACCTCAGATAGGATATGGGCAAATAGACAGAAAGTTCCATCTAAACATGAGGAAAAACTTTGCTGTGAGGGTGGCAGAGCCTGGCCCAGATTGCCCAGAGAGGTTGTGGAGTCTCCTTCTCTAGAGAGATTCCAAACCTGCCTGGACGCGATGCTGGGCACCCTGCTCTGGATGACCTGGTGGTGCAGGGGGGTTGGACAACATGATTTCCGGAGGAACAGTCCAACCCCCATCATGCTGGGATTCTGTGACTCTGTGGAATGTTTTCATAGATGGTAGCTCATTTTGTACAGGTGCTTTTGGAGGATGGTGAGGGCAAGGATAAACCTCAAGCAGGCCTTGCGAAAATGGAGACAGCCTCAAATGGTTGCCCTTGACTTGCCAGAGCTTGCAGAAGGTGCATTTACATGCTGAGTGTGGATTTTCACTGGATGGAATGGACAGCTTTGCTGTCCCTTTATTGTGACGTGCTGTCAGAGCATGGTCTGAGAAAAACCAGAAACAAGCAGCAGGACTCAGTGTGAGATTTGGTAAGGGGTGGGAAGGAATAGTGAGTCTTAACATGGGCCAGGAAAATATCTGCCTACAAGTGAGCCTGGCCAGCCACGCTGCCTCCTTTGCATCAGCATCACTGGTCCCAGAATCCTCCCTGGGATGGCCTCAGCCTCACCCCGATTAAGGGATTTGTCACATCCTGACCCCCCTCAGTGGGTGTTGTACCACCAGCATCCAACATTGTGGTTGCCCAATGCCAGCACCATGCCCAAGACAAACCCTGCCCTCAGGTTGGTGGAGGCACAGCCATAGTGAGTCAGTGGCAGAGCTGGGCATGAACAGGAGTAGGATATTTTTTAAAAGTTGCTATTCAAGTGTCAGGGAATCTCTAGGAAAGCTGTACATTCCCTGTTTTGAACTCCTTGGAAAACCCCAGCCAAAACCCATCCTGAGCTCTGGCAAGTTAAAAGGTCATCCTTCTTGACTTGCAAAATAATCTTTTTCTTTCTTTAACTCCCACGAGTTTTTCTCTTAAGAATAGGAAGCCGGCAGTTGTGTCCCAGAGCCCTACTACTAAGGAGTTTCTATCAGTCACTCTTTTTGAGGCAGGACACCTCTCAGTGGCGTGACATCCCGCGAATCTGGAGAGGAAGGTAGCAGAGCCCATAACTGGCACAAAGCAAATCAGCATAGGAGAGAAACATACTTGAGGAAATAGAAAGAGGAAGCGCTGGCTGCTGTTTTGATGCTTCCTGTCAAAAAAAACCTTGCACTTTCCACCTTTCTCTGGGGTGAAAAAAAAATAGCAAGGAAAAGGCCTAGCACACGCTTTCCAGGGACTTTGTTTTTAAGAGAGGACTAAGAGCCTGATGTCAAGAAGACAATGAGGCACAACTGGAAAATAAGTACATGAATGAGGGTGAGTACTCTCAGTGCTGCTCAGCCAACTGATGCTGTTCCAGGCATTTTTCCAAGGGGATGATTTGCAAAATCCAGAAAGGATGGGTACCGCCTCTTCCGGGCAGTTACACAGTGGTGGATTTTCCAGAAGAATCCAACAACTATGGGACTGTAAATGCTGAATCTGGCTTGAAAATTACTCCTGTGTGTTGCAAGTATTTGCATCTCTCCCCAACTCTCTTCAGAGCTTCTCCCACCACCTTCAAAACCTCAAACCAAATAACTGAAACCCATTTACCAGACCTCTGATACAGGCATAAGGCATTCTTGTCCCTTGGGTGAAATTAGTTATGCTCGCACCACCAACTCTTCCAGCAGAGGGGTTGTATTGGGCAGCAGCAGATCCCAGATTTGGTCTTCAGGACTTAGCTCCTTGCTTAGTGTGTTGGGGATTTTCAGAAATAACCTGTTACTAGCAAGGAAGTGTCTACTCTGCAGCCAAGGAGAGGGACACCTCAAGAGGGTGTTCTTAGCCATAATCAATCTCTTGTGTTAACTAACAGATACTTGAGCAGCGGGGTTGTAGTAGTGGTGGTAACTGGGAGCGTAGCATCGAGGACTGGAGCTGTCTGCCGGGTCACTCCTCCATCCAAAGGGACCTGGTGCAGGGCTTTGCAGCCACGTCCTCCTGCCTCTGGGAAGAGCCAGATCACCTGGATATGTTCTGACAGTGTCTTGGTCTTTCTGTGGTTTTGACCAGAATTTCCAGCCTGGTCTTAGCAACTTCTGCTGATGCAAATTTCAGTGAAACTGATACTTTCCACAAAAAGAAAGAAAAAATGTGGCTTTTTTGAAAAACTCATGGCTTGCACTTTCTGGGACACTGGTTTTCCTTGTAGGGCTGAGCCCTGCAAGCTTTGTGAAAAAAGGGGGAAAAAATGAGTTTATTTTATGCAATATTCCATTTTGCCTGTAACGTAAACTATTATTTTTGATCCTCTGGTGGGCAGTTGGTAATGTAGAATTGAGAAAGATTTTTTCCTTCCTCTTTGGAGCCTATGCTTTCAGAAAAAAAAAAAAAAGGATTATGAATTATATGAATTTACATATTCAGTAAAACAGGTCCCCATCAAACAGGGATCCATATTCTGAGTAGGCTCAGAATATTTTAGAATCCTGGAGGATAAATCCACCGTAGCATATGAACTTCTAAAAACCGTTAAGGAAGAACCTTTCTTGCTGTCCGGAGCTAGAATTTTTGCTATTAAATGGGAGTGGATTTGATTTCCTGGATTATGTGTTGTAGTTACTGTTGTTCAACACATTCATTTTGTCCATTTGACAGGATTAGGGACATAAGGTAAAAATAGATAATTTCTAAGAAACATTTACGATGTGTAAAACCAGATGAGCTGAATTATCTCATGACTTAAGTAGAGGACTGTATGTCTTAGCTTTTTTTCACACCAAGTTTCATTTGTTTTTCATTCTTTAGTTTCCTCTGTGCATGGTTTAGTTACAGATCCCTGTATTTACCCACATTCATTGTTTCTAGGGATGGCTCAGCTAGCAACAGGAGATTCAATGTGAAACGGACCGTAAATCAAACAAAATCAGCTCTGACATCTCAAGTGAGGGACAGGAGTCGTTTCTGCTTTGGGAACACACTAAGGAAAGCCAAGCAATGGTGTGTCACTCTGATATAAAGGGCATGAATTAAAGACCACCAAAAAGACTGATTTTTTTTTCCCCCCTCACATTTCAGAATAATTAGTCTGTGGTTATTGCACCTCAGGACTTTGTGGGTTACAAGATTCTAACATGATCTTTAAGAGGAATGGGGTGTTGGCATAGATACAGCATTTTAAGAAGAACTGAAAAATCCCATGTTGGAGGTCCAGATGATCTCCAGCAGTTGCTGGTGGGATGCGATCCGATGCGATGGTGCATGGGGTATGGTTTTGCCCTTTTACCTGGTGTAGCTGTGCTGGCCGCTGCAAATGCCCGGAACCATTGCAGGGGAGGTTGGCCGGGGCTCTGAGAACCTGCTCTAGTTGCAGATGTCCCTGCTCCCTGCAGGGGGGTTGGACTGGATGAGCTTTAAAGATCCCTTCCCACCCAAACCAGTCTATGATTCTATGATAGCGGCTCTTGGTTTTGGCACAGGCCAGCAATTTTTGCTTTCCTCTGCAACATATAAACTGGCTTTACTTCTCCTTTTAAAAGGATTGGTCTTCTAGCTGGCAGTGCCCCTAATGAAGTGTATCCTTGACAATTAATAATAACCTAGTGAATCTGCTACAATAAATCATATTTCTGCTTCATTACAGTCCTACTGGTGGTAAATTCAGACTTGAGTAACACAGTAAGAATTACATTTTGAATTGTACATGGCATGTACCTCACAGGGTAGATTATTTATAAAGTTATTTTCTAATTTCTTTATCTTTTACAATACGGAAATGACTTTGCCTTATCTGCACAGAATTTCATATAAGAGGACTTGTAGAACGAGTCATGTCTCTTGTATTTTCTTATGTAAACTTAGATTTGCTATAGTTTTCTTTAACATTAAAAAAAAAATCACCTTAAGAAGATTCTTGACCTTTAACTCTTCAATTCCTGCTATACTTTGAGTGACTTTATGTAATACCTAAACAAGTGAAGTCCTTGTTGCTTATTGAGTTTTATAACCTTTAAGTTGAATTGAAGATATTTGGAGCTTAAACACCCCGTAATCTGGGTTGTAACAAAGGATCAAAGCCTAAGGAAAAGTTCAAGTGACTCATTAAAAATATTGACAATAGACAAATGCACATTACTGAATTGTTCATATAATACCGTGTCCCAGAATTGCTTAGGCACCTAATCTCATGCACTGTGTCTGTTCCTGCTTAAAAACTCTCAGGTATTTAAGTGGCCACATATTTTTAGAACCTCTTGGCTGCGATTAAACACCTGCTTGAAGTGATGTCTACACTGAAGTCACTCCTCTGAGTCACAGCAAAAGTACGGAGCACTTTCCAGGACTGAATTCCAAAACTTTAATTAGCATTCAGCTAAAATGTTTGAATCATTACACCTTCATACAGAGACATTTTACTCTCATCTGGAAAAACAAAAACCTGCCAAGCACTGAAAGATCCTGCCAGCTTTCTGCAAACTTCTCTGCATCTGGGAAATGCAGCTCGGTGACTCTTTCAGGGCTGTATCTGCCTCTCCTCACCACCCCGTGCCATCAAGAGCACCGTGATACTTTCAGTTGTCTTTACTCAGATGCCACTGCCCCAAGACAACCACAGTTAGACCCAGCCTCTTGCTCTAGGAATTTCTGCACAACCTCATCCCACTGCCGCGGGATGAACAGTGACCAGGGTCTGCAGGTCTGATCAGGGCACCAGGCAACCAGCCTCCACACACTCTAACGTGTATTCCAGGTAACAATGTATTTAAAGCAGCCAAAATTTCCTGAGTACTTCCTGACCTTAGTAAAAGGCCAACTCAACTCAAGTATGCATGCTACTACAGAACACTGGTGTCTCATGTGGAGCAGCTGAGGAACCTGGGGTTGTTGAGCCTGGAGAAAAGGAGGCTCAGGACTGTAATGAAGCAAAAATGTGATTTATTGTAGAAGATTCACTAGGTTACTTCAGCATGGTTCACCTTCTCATGCTTGACAACTCCCTGAAAGAAGGTTTGAGCCAGGTGGGATCAGTCTCTTCTTCCAAGGAACAAGTGATAGAGCAAAAGGAAATGGCCTCAGGTTGCACCAGGGGAGGTTTAGCTTGGATATTAGGAAAAGTGTCTTCTCTAGGAGGATTGTCGAGGCCTGGCCCAGGCTGCCCAGGGCAGTGGTGGAATCCCCATCCCTGGAGGGGTTTCCAAGCCATGGAGATGTGGTGCTGAAGGACATGGTTTAGTGGTGACCTGGCAGCGCTGGCTTAATGGTTGGACTCGATGATCTCAGAGGTCTCTTTTAACAAAAATGATTCTATGATTCTACAGCTGTCATGGGGTTTCACACTTGTGGAGAAGGGAAGATGCTCACTGCAGCCCCCTGCCCAAGCAGGTAGCCTGAAGGGCTGCTGTGGTCCAACATCTGCTGAGATTGCCCATCAGGAATAGGTCTGGGTTTGGTGAGGCTGCAGAATCTAGTCTGTACGGACATCAACCTTGAGACATGCTCTGTGGTGTGACTGAAGATGATTAAAGACACACCCACTGCTGTGTTATGAATCAGATGAGTTTATTCAGGAAAACACCCATGCCCCCAATATTTAAACTGCAATAATTAACATAGAATGATTTAATTTTACATGATATAATCATTTTGACATTTCATCTGTGTCTATTGCTAAAGCCCCCAATGAACTGTCTCACAACACAGTCAGGTTTATACATGAAAAAAATACCCTTTAAATATAAAGGTTCTGCTATACTGCAGACAACTCTGCTTGCCAGAGGCAAAAGTTCTGCTCTTCTACCACTGTCAAGCTTGAGGAACTTGGTTGAAGCCCCTGAAATTACATTCATATAAAGTATTTAAAAATTGTGTAGAATTCTCATTTTTAAGCATTAAACTTATTCTTCCTCTGAAGCATAAGCTGTAGAAATACCTATTTTCAGATTGTTGGGTGTGCCAATATTCACTCACTTCCTTGGAGTTAGAGCTTGTTAGAGCTCATTTAACTATTCAAACAGGTGGTTTTTTTTTTTCCAGTTCTTCACACTTTTTTGGTTTCCTTCCTTGTTTCCCCTTTATATTTTATTTGCTTTTTGCCATCCCCTTTTATGCAAAACTAGACTGAAAAATAGAAGCAAAGAGAGGAAGGAGCAGAATAATGGAAAAATGAGGAAATTAAAAATGCATAAACTAAAAGAATGAAAAAATTGCCAAATATTCACTAAATCATTTTAGACGAGAAAACTGTCACTTCAAAACCTAAGTACTGAATTGGTGCCTAATTCCAAAATGTTGCTCTCCCTTTATCAGTTCTGGAGAAGTCCAAGCAATAGATGCTGTTGGAAGAAAAGTGACCTAAGCAGGAAAATCTTATTATTTTGCATCCATAAATCTAACAACTCATTTGGTATTTGTGTTTTACCTTACAAACGTATTCTGCTGGAGAGCCATGGGCTTTCCACGAACCTCACACAGCCTCAAAGCACAGGCAGCACTCTCTGGGGAGCTGTAGAAAGTGTCCATAAAACATGAGTTGAAAGTGTCCATAAATTATCAATCCACAGATTAAATAATCTTTTATTTAACTTGAATTGAATGAAGTTGTTGAAACTGAGGACCCAGTGATGGGACTGAATGAAGTCTCCCTCAGCTGGGGGTTGATATCTAGGCAGCTATTTTGGGTGCTCTGACTCACCTCCTCAAGGTTATTGCTTCACTCTGGCTATAGAGGGATTCTAAATTTAGCTGCTGTGGACATGGGTGAAGGGAAATTGTGAGCCAATACTGCAGGATATGGCATCTCAGGAAAAACTGGTCATATTACCCATGGTGTACAACATCCGTGTCTTACAACAGAGGAGGGTGATTGCTGCCTGCAGCGAGGTCTTTGCATCCCTGAGGAGATGCTGAGCATGGAGGGGTTGAAAGCTCTGGCCCTGGTGCAAATATCGGGCTCTGGGGGCTCACCACCTTCACTCTTCTTGGACGCACCTAAATTCCAGAATGTGCTGTGTTGTCTTTCTTTGGGCCCTCCTCTACCCCAAATCTTCAAACTCCTGGGATCAGTACTGAAAAGAGAAACTGGGAATTTAAACAACTTTTGGAGGGGTCCATTTGGAGGGCTTCTATTTGGAGCTCCTTGTGGAGGTGTGGGGCACGCCTGCAGAATATGCTCTTCCAGAACATTTTTCTGAGACTCTATATCCTCACAGTGCACCAGACTTCCTTGAAATGGAGCCTGTTATAACCATAAAAAAGTCACAGCTGGAAGAGGTTTTGAGGTCACTGAGTGCAAGTCCTAGTGTCACAAGTGTTGCTCGTCACAACTTGCATTTTTGCAGTATACCTCCCACAGAAGCTGCCTTTGCTTGGAGGTTTTCCTTGCTATTTGCACCGAACACAAGTGGTATCACTTCCATTTTCAAAAGGCCCAGTTAGAAGTCACAAAAAGCAAAGACTTCTTACTTATATTGCTTTTTGGTTGGTTATTTGTGTTGAGTGGTCCTTCTCTTACTTTAAAGTCAGGATAGGGTGCTTGATAATAAATAGATCTGCTTGAAATTTGCATATCTAATTATGAAGAAGAATAATTTAAGAGCATGAGCAAGTGGCTGAGGGCTTTGCAGAATGGAAAAGGAACCAAAGGAACCTGAGTGCATTAGAGGAGGGCAGAGTCAGGTAGTTCCCTTGCAGAAGAAGGTCGATGCACTATTGATTCAAGTGGGATCTTTAAAACAGGACTGCTGTGCACTTTTAGGTAGCACACAGGCCCTGGTCAACCCTTGGCACAGTAAAGCCCTTCTCTCTAAGTGCCTATATTTCCTTCCTGTGGGAAGCACTGAAGAAAATGAAATGAAACAAAATAAAAAGTGAAGTGAATGTAAAACTCCGAAGTCCCTCAGTAAGCACTTGCGTAGCCTAAGAAACGAATGTGTCAGATGAGCCGTGACCTAATGTTCAGAGCTGAGCTTTGAGGAGTTTAGGTTCAGGCCAGTTCCACGGGAGGCGAAGCCTAATTGTAATCCTTGTTTCAAAGGCTTCACAGCTTTGGTGAGTTTTAGATCCAACTCCGTCATCTGCAATAGTAGACTCGATCTGATTTCGGTTTGCTGCCCCCGGGTGAGCTTGGATGGAAGTGTGTGCATTGACTTGACTTCTACTTAAGTCCCTATTAACATTTTCTATAGCAATTAACAACAGCCAGAAATAAGCCAATAATACGCATTTTTGTCCTATCGACCAAGATTCCGAATAATGGCACATATTAACTCCCATGGATACTCCTTAGCTGAGCAGAAAACTGTTGAAGAGAACAATTTTTTCGATGTCTGAGGAGGGACAAGAAACCTCACCAGAGCAGGCTTGCTTGGGCGGCTGCTGCTGCTTCCTGTTTCTGGTCGAGTTAGCAATAGAGCAGATGCACAAAAAGCCACACGTTTGCCACATCTGAGGACAAGGGGAGGAGTTTTCAAAATTTCTCTGTGATTTCGGTGCTTTCAGTTAGTCCTCCCTTTCGCGTGGCCTGAGCCTTGTGGTGGGGAGCCAGAGCAGGGTCTGTAGGTCTGAGGTGCTCCTCAGAAGGGTGAGAAAGGGTGAGCGGAAAAGCTCCTCTGCTGCCAACGGTGAAGCTGAGACGGTGGGAACGGGTCGTTCCCCAAAGTGCATTGCCGTTGATATTGCTGAAAAGAAGCGGCATTGTGCGCAGGATCAGCCTGGGCTTTTTTTTTTCTAGTACTGGATTGCTCTCAAAAATGACCTGCTTCAAAAAAACTGGGAAATAAGGAAAAAGGAAGAAAGAATGAAGTGACTTGGGGTCTGCCAGAAAGCAGGGAGGCTGCTGCCTGGCTCAGGGCCTCATTTCAGTGAAAGCTATTTAACATTTTTATAACTGATGGCAAAACTGCACACTATTAATGGGCTCTCTTTATGGCTATAATTTATTCTTATTTCTCAGAGGCAATGGAGTAGAGGCCAGACTGCTTTATCCTCTGGTATTAAAAAGCCTGGGGCTGAGAAGCTTAGCACTGCTTTGTCAGGATTTTCTCCATCTGGCAAAATAATAGAATAAAATCATCTTATGCGGAGAGCTGCTTTATGTTTTTGAAGAATGGTCTTTCTCTTTCAATTCAAAGCCTTCAGGAAAAGGTGGGAGGGATGGGGTGGCATGTGTGAGTAAATGTATATTTTCATTATTAGCTGCCTTTTCTAAATTCAGGGGCTATGATTCCTGGCTGCCAGGCTTGATAAACTTCTCTGGGCATTATTTGTGTGTATCAAGGTGGAGGCAGATAAAGGTTAAAAACCCTATTCAGAAACACGAGAGATTTATAGGGTCCCGTGGGGTGAGGAGATCCCATGGAGGTCACAATGTCATAGGCAAGGTAAACTGACTCTTACAAAAATAAATTTCTTTTCTTTAAGAGGAAAAGAAAGAAAGAAAACATAGATTTAGTTTTCTTCTTTTGTTTTCCTTTTTTTTTCCCCAACAATTAATTTTTGTTTTCATCAGTGTTTATCAAAACAGAAAGTAGGTATCTCTAGCAATGAATCACATCAACTGCTCACGACCCTTTGAAAGCTTCTCATGTATTTTGAAGTCATCTGGTCAATGGAATGAAACCTCACCAATAGCTATCATCAGTTTCTGGTGAAGTAACACAAGTAACAAATGACTACTATTAGGAGTATTTTGAGTGTGCTTACACAAACTAAGCTACATCAGTTGACAACATCAACAGAGCTTGAATAATATCGCACTGGGTTTCTGAAGCCAGAAACTGAAATCCATGACTGAGTGTTTTGATGTGAACTCACCAAGCTCTAGTCACGTAAAGGAAAGAAGGTACAGGTATGCAAGGAGAAAAACTCGGATACCAGTGAAAGCAGACCTTAGTAGGATCTCAGGGATGAGCAGGAAAGAGGAAAGAGTGAACTGGTACCAGCTTTTGCAACTTTTTAGTCCCTTCCCTCCCCACACTGTAAGAATGAAATTTCAAAAAAATGCCTGCGTTACTGTGTTACAAGAAGAGGGCCTGAGATTACTCTTTCATCTTTCATTATCTAAGTTTTCCAGTAAGCCAGAGAAGCTCAAATAACATCTATCCCCTGAACTCCCCAAACACTGCAGCTCTCAGCTGAGGGCCAGGTCTGAAGTTGGTTTTGGGAAAGTCTGGACCTCAGATCTAAACTTGGATTTTCAGAACGTGCAGGCGATCGAGGTGTGTTTACACACCAGTGTGGTCAGGTGTCACACAGGATCATGTCAAACAGGCAGGACAGGATTTGAGGAAAATGTATTGTAATGAACTTTGTCATGTGGGTAGATTTACAACTAGACTGCTATTTTAATAGTTGTTATGAAAAGGTCTAGAAACCCCAAGTGAGAGCAGAGGCTGAGCACTGTGCATACACAAAGTCTCTGCCCCAGAAAGCTTAATATTTAAATTAAAAAGATGGATAAATAGTGAAAAGGAAGACACTTGGAAGTAAGTTGCATCAAGTCCACAGCAGAAGGCAGCACAGAAATATTCTGTAAGTCCCATCTCTCCTAATGTCCTGTCCCAGAGCTTTAGCTACCAGTTTGAGGGTCAATAATTTCACTATCTTTGATTTGGTAGGATCTATCCATAAATCTACTCCTGAGCTGTGGTTGCATGTTCCAGTTTTAAGAAAAAGCCTTGACTGCAAGCTTTGACTGTTGTTTTCTTAGAAAGACCATGTCAAAATATTACTCCGTAAAACTGAATTTAGAAGATTTCCCCGTCTCCTGAGCACGGGCACCTTGCCAGCAGTCCATTAGCCAAAAAGGCTCGTTAATGTGTATTCTTCCCATAATCTGGTTACATTTTAATCTGTGTTTATGCAGTATTGTTTTGAGGAACCATTGGCAGATCTGTTGGTTATGTGCTGGATAGTCCAACAACAATCCTGTCCTGAGCCAAACCAGAGGAACCTGTCATGTGCGGGTCTTGCAGTGTTTTAAATTTCATTCTGGGACACTCACAAAGTTCCTTGTTCACCCTAGTGACGAGGTAAGATAGGAAATTGAAAACAAGGTGTTGCCTAGCAAAAGCAGGCTGCTGTTGTTCAGAGAAAGGTAAGTCTGGGCAGCAGTGGGAGGTCAAAGAGCTCCTCACATTTCATCACTGTACCTCAAGACCCCAAGAACGTTATCATTGGGAAGAGAAATTTCATTCAAGAATTTAGGATGATTAAGTGTTACTGATACTCGGTCCTTCGCATCCAGATATGTCAAATGGAGCTGGAGCAAGGTCTTAAAAGTCTTTTCTTGGCACGTTTCTGATGCGCACCATGTGGATAATGTTTGTTTTTTGACTTCATCATTCACAAGGAATTCTATCTTGAGGTCAGTGGGGCTGTTTGAACAGTTGGGAAAATGAACGTTCAACTGGCAATAAATCAAGTAGAGGCCTCGTTTCCTTATCACCAGCTCTTCGCTGTTGCACTGGATGTCTTCACAAATACCTTTCTCGACCAAGCTCAGTTTGGAACTGTTTACTGGATTGGACACTAGAAAGGAAAGCAAACAAATTTTAAAATGAGCCACTGAGCTCTAGTGACCTGAACTCAGCCTCATGTGATGGATACATCATACAGCTGTGAATTTCCTGCTAAATGGAGAGACCTGTTCAGCGGTTTTGCTGCAGGAAGCTCCAAGAAAAGGTCCTGGCCAGACAGCTGGGAGTTCCCATGTGGCAGTGGGGTGTTAAAGAGTTCCAAGGACTTACGCAGCCCTTGGGAAACCTGAGACAGGGAGGAGCAGTGAAAATGTCCTTCTGCAATATTTGATGGGAAATAATGGAGATGTTTATTCATCTGTTTGTGTGCAGAAGGTATCACTTTATTTTTTCTTAGCAAGTTAAAAAAAAAAAGTTTATGTGATCAGCTAAGGAGTTTACCAAACATACCTGCATTTCAGGAGAGCTAAGGATTTTTTTCCTATGAAATGCCCATTTGGTCAAAAAGCTATTTGCCACTAAAACCAGTTCTGACAACACAAACAGCCAGCTCTTCAATGAGCTCTGCAATCTCTCTTGGCCAACTCTTGCCCTCCACCGGGCTCCCCACTGACCTCTCATGTACGCAGCGGCTCCCTTGGTCGGGACATTCTGTAGGATTCTTAAATAGTCTTCGGAGGCATTCCCTGAAGGAAATAACAGATTAAGTGACCACTCCTGAGCTTTTTGTACTGTAAAATGCTGTCAGCGTTTGGCACCTCACTTACTTGCTGTAACTGTGGTTACGGACAAACTCTGCAGTGGCAGCTCCAAAGCAACAAGCAGCAGAAGCTAGAACAGTATGTAAGAGCTTATTCTTACTCCTTGGTTGATAATATCTGATTTTCACAGGGAATTCATAGCAGCGTAGCTCAACTGGTAGATTTATAAGGGTCTAAAGCTCTGGTAGATTGCAGCTCTCAGGCCGAAAAATTGTACTTCTCTTTACTGATAGACATTTCGTGCAGGTAAGCTGAACTTAACCAAGTTATTTGCATACTGCAACTACAGAAAGAAACTTTTAAGCTTTTCACTGGAACATACTTCTGGAAATGTCTCTTTGGGTGCTTTTCAAATGCCGCTGAGTTCTCTCACCACCAAAAGGCGGCTGTCGCCAGGACTTTAGGTGAGGCTGTTGGCTGTTCAGACCGAAAGCTGCCTGCTAGAGCAGCCGGGACAGCATCGGTCCTGCCTGAGCTGCAGAGGAGGGGCCAGCACCTCGGCTCCATGCCGAAGGCTGCCCTGTGTCACGGGAATGTCCCCAAAATCCAGCGCTCCGGGGGCGGGGAGGTGCCGGGGCTGCCCCAGCGCAAAGCGCCCGGCGGGGCCGGCTCCCTCCCGCGGCCGTATCCCGGCACTGCAGCCCCGTGTCCATCCCCTGCATCCATCCCGGCACTGCAGCCCCGTGTCCATCCCCTGCATCCATCCCGGCACTGCAGCCCCGTGTCCATCCCCTGCATCCCGTGTGCATCCCCTGCATTCCCGTGTCCATCCCCTGCATCCATCCCGGCACTGCATTCCCGTGTCCATCCCCTGCATCCCAGCTCTGCAGCCCCGTGTCCATTTCATCCCCTGCATCCCAGCACAGCATTCTGGCCCTTCGGGACTGCTGCATCCCGGCTCCACATCAGGCACTGAATCCCAGCACCACATCCCTGTGTCCCATCTCTTGCATCCTGGCACAGCATCCCGAGACTGTGGGGATGCTGCGGCTCCACATCCTGGCTCTGCAATCTGGCACTGCATCCTGGTGTCCCACCTCCTGGGACTGTAGGGCTGCCTCTGCTTGGCATCTTGGGATGGCATCCGCAGTCTGGCATCCCAGCCCTGCATCCCACTGCCTCATCCCATCTCCTGCAGCCCAACACCACATCCCAGGACAGCATCCCAGGCCCGGCATCCCAGGACTGCATCCTGGAACAGCATCCCAGGCCCTATATCCTGGCTCTACATCCCAGCATCCCATCTCCTGCACCTTGGCTCTGCATCCTAGGCCTTATATCCTGGCACTGCACCCTGGAACAGCATCCCAGGCACTGCATCCCAGCTCCTGCATCTCAGACCGTGCATCCCACTGCTTCCCCTTGTATTTCAGCTCCTTTCCAGCCACATTCCTGTCTGCTCACCGTAAGCTTTTCCTCCTCTCACCTGGCTGGGCATTCAGTGAATGGCACTGATTATTCCTCCTGGGGAGCGGGAAATTTCCTGTGTTTTATTCTACAGCTGAATACCAGGAATAAAGTATGAAGAGGCTTCAGTGAAAATGTACAAAATTATATTCCCTTCTCCCAGCACACAGAAATCACCTAAGTTTTCATGTGACTGGGTTTATAAAACTAGTATAAGAGCCACCCACCCTACAAGGGTCTCTGAAGGATCGATTAATACTCAAAACAAAGTTCTACTAAATCCTAATGCTACTCCAATGACATCAGATGACATTTCTAATTCCTTGTATGAACAAGAAGGAGCCTACTAAATGCAGAGAGAGATAGGGATCTTACGTTTCATAGGATTCCCGAAGCTAAGGGTACAAAAAAGAGATTCACATCTCCAGACTCTTGCAGTAGTTGCATGGATTGGTTTCTAAGAGGTACTTGGTCGGGAGGATGGATAAATCAGGGACAAACTGGTCACACAGACAAGGGCTTGGTGATTTGTGACATTGTACACTTTGGTCTCACTGTTGGAGAAGGAGGATGTGGATATCTTGAAAGAGCTGCAATCTTTCTCTGATCTCAGTAGAAAGCACTTTTGAGGGAGCAGGTGCTCACTGCCTTCTAAGAATGAGTAAGTCTTAGTCCCTTGGCCATGCTGGAAATTCCCAAAATAAAACCAAAGCCTACTTCCTTGGCTTTAGTCCTGTCAATATAGTGTTTTAGTAAGTGCAAGCACTACAGAAACGTGGAGATATGGCCCAGGATAGCAGAAAACCCTTCTGGCCCTTATTTCAAACTAAAGCTGCTACAGTGGCCGTAGCCAGCGACCTGAGCCCACTCATGTTACAAGTCTCCTGCAAGACATTAGGAAGAAGTTCTTTAATATGAGGGTGCTGGATCCCTGGAAGAGGTTGCCTGGGGAGGTGGTGGAGGGCCCATCCCTGGAGACATTCAAGGTCAGGCTTGATGGGGCTCTGAGCAACCTGACCTAGTTAGAGATGTCTCTGCTTATTGCAGGGGAGTTGGACTAGATGGCCTTGGAGATCCCTTGCAACCCAACACATTCTATGATTCTATGATAAGGGAGAGTACTTTTACAGCAAGTCGGTGGCATTCATGGGGTTTACCCTATAAAGCAGAAAATCCCCTGCTGCTCAACAGACATTGGAAGCTGCAGCTCTGCAATATCTGCTAAGCAAGCAAAGTGCTGTGCGTGCACACAGACAGCCTGGTGCTGCCAGAAGCCCCATCAGTCATGAGTTATCTCAGGATATTGGTGCATCTCAAGATCTACCCCCACTGATCTCCCTGCACCTTGCATTTCCAAAGCCCTACTTACATTTTTTGATGTAAGCAAGTTTTGTGTGTGTGTGTTTGAACCATTTATTTGGTGACATCAGCTGTGTTTCTCAGAAGGCAAGTTATGGAAAAAAAATTTTCCGATTCTTGCTCTGCTGAGGTAGTTTTAAACCGTTTTCTGGTTTTATTTCTCAGGTTAATTCTTTTATTAGCAAGCTCGAAGAGACTGAAATTACCGGAGTTTCAGAACTGATCGATGGATGCGTTCAATCAGATCGCCTAATTGGCTTTGCACTAATAACAGTGTAAATCAGAAGTAATCCCATTGAAGTCAATAGGATTATATGAGCATAAAAATACTGCAAGGAGGAGGAAAAGCAAAGCTACATTTGGGACTAAGTACCAAGGAGACCACACTGTTTTCAGTGTCCACTCTGATGCACAGAGGCTGCTGGTCAGGCTGCTGTAAGGAAGTCTGCTGATAAGGAAGAGTCTTAGTAGGAAGCCCTTTAGGCCATTTTGTCCTAAAGAAGCTATCAGGAGGTAATTCACTTTTGTCTCCTGACCACTTTTACCATGGGATGAGCATCCCAAAGGTGCAGCCCTGAGGGAAAGGGCCAGACTCTCTCCATGAGCTCAGTGCAGCTTTTCCCCCTAGGCCCAAGGGGACAAAGCGCAGGACTGGGAGGTGGGACTCGGGGAGCTGCAGCCTCACTGACACTTGCACAAGTTTCACCAGTGGTGCAAGATGGAAAGAGTCTCATCAAACACAACAGGACCGTGTTCAGCCAGGAGGAACCCAAGGGCTGTGGGACACGTGGACATCTGGGCTGCTGCCAGCCAGGTCCAAGGAGATGTGGCTCTGTCTGGGGAACTCTCCTCACTGCTGGCTGCCTCAGTTTCCCCACCTCTCAGATGAGTATAACAGGAGCACAGACAAAGGGCAGTGAAACCAAGAGCTGAAAGTGGCATGCCAGAGAACAAAAGGTTGTTACCCAGACACAGAAAGCCCCTGAAAAGGGATTTCTGACACTTGTCCCAGTACCAGTCACCGCTCACAGCAAGACTCCTCTGCAGTGTGTATGGCATTGCAACTAGCTGGAGGCTGAGTGTGGACAAGCACAAGAGCAGGTTAAAACCCTGAAATTATCTTATGAAGTAAAGTATTCCAGGCAGGCAATAAACAGCTTTCAATTCCTCCATACCTCCACACCCCCACCCATTTAAATGCTTATAACATTATGCAAGGTGATTTCATACACCTCTGTCAGCATTCTAGAATTACCAGAACTTGGCTAATTTTAATTTCCAAGTGGCCATTACCTGAAGTCCCCATAGCTATCTCTAACTCTTTCCTTCCATTTAGGAGCCTGGCACGCAGCTGCCAGCTAGCACTGATGGACTTTCTCAGCTGAGTGATGCTGTGACAAGTGCCAGCTGGGTGACATCTTCTCCTGGGCTCAGTGGCAGAGCCAGGCTCTGCTCATGGCTCTGTCTCACACACACCAAGCACTTAAAGTCCTCAAGGGCCCAAGGTCACTCTGGTCGTGTGCTTTGACAAAGGACAGAACTCAGCTGCCAATATTACCTCCTTCCAAGAGCAGTAAACTTTAGAAGTATCCCTTTCTTTCCTTCAACTTTAGGAAGAACCTCTCATGAACTCATCGCTGCACACAGGACTACTGCAAAACTTGTAGGGTTTAAGGCTAAAACTATTCAAGCTTCTAGCCTGCTTGTCAGTATAGCATAGGTCACATCACGTAATGAGCTATTCATACATATATATTCATCTGTAACTTGTGTTTAAGTATTGAAGAGATGGAAAAATCTAACATTTAGCATCTCATAACAATACCGATCTTCTTGTTATTAATTAAATAAGCAACCAGCCCTTGTTATGACTAACTGGAAGCTGTCTAGCTGCAGCTTCCTCCAGATGCTTGCCCAGGACGGTGTCTGTGCACTCTTTCTAGCATTTGCAAGCCCAGGCTTGCCAAAATTTTGCCCACTGAGAAACAGCTCATCTGCCCTGACGTCCCAAGAGCAGACAGAACCTTAGGCCGTTCCACACAGATGCGCACAAACACATACGTGTACTGAAGGCCCGAAGGCAAAAATCTATACGGTCTAAATGTGAAATATCCATTTCTGAAGAACCCACCATCATCACGGATTTGTGAGTATCAACCCAGAAATTTCATTAGTGCTGCACTGGGACAATTCCAGACTGGAAGAGATGAGGTTTAGTTGCGGAAGGTCAAACTGCACTCAGAGATACTGCTGCAAATCTGGAAAGGGTTGTTTGCTTCACTGGCTTCAGCCTGGTTTACTCTAGGGTAGCAAGGGTGGGAGTGTCACCTGTATTATATTAATTTCTCAGAGCCCAATTTGTATTTGGGAACCTATTTCCCATTGAAACTGTGAATGGGGTGCTGGATTTCTTTTTCTGGTCTGTCCATCAACTGCTAATGGATCTTACTGCCAACAAAAATATCCATAAATGGTGTGTGTGTGTATCTATCTGCAGGTTTTCCCTTTTATAAATAAAAAGAGATTTTAGTATTGTGTCTTTGCAGTCCAAAATAACATGAAACATCATCAGTCTGTGATTGCAGCCTTTATGGGGGAACGAGGCTCAGAAAGGACAGCAAGGAGGTGATGAGGGCTGAACATCTCCAGACATCGGCAGATCATAAATTTCTCCATGACTTAGTTTTCCCTCTAAAAAACAAACCTAACAATAATACCTCTCTGGCTCTTATATTAATATATATGATTTGATATTTATGAAATGTGGAAATATTTCCACCGAAAGAACACTTCGCAAACATTTAGCTCATGATGGATTTGATTCTTTCCCCCTGTTGCTTAGGTACTCCACCGACAACGGCACACAGGATTTGGGGAGATTGCTATCATTTTTCACACAAACATTTAATTAGCTGACATTGCATTGCTCTCAGCTACTGCCTGCAGAGTCCTGCAAACCCATCCATTGAGGACTGACAGCTGAGTCAGAAACGTAAACCCTCTATAAATCTGCTTTAGTGTCCACTGGTGTTTAGCTAATAATAGAACATAATCTCAAACATAATCTCATTGGAAATCTAAATGAAATTATCATGTTTCTTCTGGTTTAATATCACAAAATTAATTCAGAGAAGTAGCCGTGTCTGGACCACTGTCTCTTTGTGCTACAGCAGAGGCTCTGCGCGAGTGAACCCCAGCTGCTCCCACTAGCAACATCCTGCATCCCCCACTAGCAGCTCCAAGATGTTTTGCACAAGTAGGCACCTTCAGCCTCCCCGTCGGTACCACCACAGGGCTGGAGCAAGGCTCAGCACCCAGCCGCCAACTTGGCAATGCTCATTTTCTGCTTGCTTGCCCACTTTCACAATGCAGGGCTTCAAAGCCCCAGTTTGAACAAGGTGGGTACAAAACGTGTCCAAATTACACTATCACCATCTGGGCTGCCTGAGAGGCAGACACAGATCCAAATCTGAATCCACAGCAGCTTCACTCTCTCCACAGTCCCCGTCCTGTGATGTTTGTTATGCTTCTGCTCCTTGCTGCTCTGCAGCTCCTGGGTGGGACCCACCACAACTCCCTGCTTGGAAGCCAGCAAGCCGTGCCTGGCAGCATGTGACAGAGCTTCCCACCGAGGGGGCCTCACAAGATCACCCACTGGGGTATATTAATCAATTAGCCCTGCTTTATGCATTTTAAGAGACAAATAAAAGGCCGTTGTAATTTGCTCACACTTTAATGCTCCATTACCCTGCCAGAGACATGCAATAGAGGCTGACAGGCAGTGAGGGGTGGGCTGGTAGAGGACTTCCACCCATTGCAAACAGCAGCTGCCCCTGCCTTGTGGGGTTTCTCTATCACTCCCTCCTTTGTCTTTCACTAATGGTATCATCTCAGATTTGGCAGAACACAGAGCAGGAGGGTGTCTGTAATAGATATTTTCCCAAACACAAAAGGTTTCTGGCTAATGAAATGACATTTTGTACATTCCTGGAGAGAGCACATCCCTCCTGCCTGGCACCCACCAGGTGAGGGCAAAAAGCCATTGGCGCAGGGTGCCTGATATGAAATATATGACATAGAATGGCTTAGGATGGACCAGACCTTAAAGGTTGTTTAGTTCCAACCCCCCTGCCATGGCAGGGACACCTTCCAGCAGACCACATTGCTCAAAGCCCCATCTAACCTCACCTTGAACACCTCCAGGGATGGAGCATCCACAGCTTCCCTGGGCAACCTGTGCCAGTGTCTCACCACCCTCGAGGTAAATAATTTGCTTCTAATTTCCAGTCTAAATCTCCCCTCTTCCAGCTTGAAGCCATTACCCCTCATCCTATCACTACAGGCCCTTGTAAAAAGTTCCTCCCCAGCTTTCTTGTAGGCCCTCTCCAGATACTGGAAGGGCACAATATGCTCTCCTTGGAGCCTTCGCTTCTCTGGACTGAACAACCCCAACTCTCTCAGCCTGTGTTCCAGCCCTCAGATCATCTTCATGGCCTCCACTGGACCTGATCCAACAGGTGTATGTCTGGGGACTCAAGAGCTGGATGCAGTGCTCCAGGTGGGGTCTCATGAGAGTGGAGTAGAGGGAGAGAATCCCCTCCCTTGACCTGCTGGCCACGTTTCTTTTGATGCAGCCCAGGATACAGTTGGGGCTTTCTGGGTTGCACTTGCACATTGTTGGCTCATTTTGAGCTTTTTGTGAGCCAACACCCTCAAGTCTTTCTCCTGATAAATGTATAACTATAGCTAGATATATTGCAATGTACTTTTGGATTTGTAAGACCTCTCCTCCCTGCTCTGGAAATACCACTATCGCTTGTGGTTTGCTTTGAAAAATACTGACCTACAGATACAATCTCCGCAGCTCCTCTTCTGTCCATCACTAGACTCCACACCAACAGCACTCACTACTTCTTCCTAACTGGTGGTAAAAATCAGCCATGAAAACTAGCACAGTTCTGGTGACTTCTCTGAGGTTACACTGGTTTACAAGAGCAGAGGTTCTGCTCTGGAGCCATACTGCCTCATAGCTAGTGTGGACTCTCCATCATCATGGAGGACCATGGACAGCAAGGGTGATACTTTGCAGCCTGCTAGGTTTGCAAAGCTCCTTTTCAGGCACCTTTTGGGATGCACTGGAGTGGGGCTGTGATGTGACTGTACAAACGTTTTTATCCAAATCTGTCATGTATGTTCAGACCCAGCTTTAATTCTGAGGAGCTTCAGGTACAAAATAAATCACTGGAAGACTAAAGAAGAACTTAGAAAGACTTGAGGAGCTACTTAGGTTGCTAGAAAGAAAGCAATATGCGCATAGGTTGTCCTAGGACATCCCTCCAGGAATTGTAGAACATTAAAAATGGTGGTTAGGCAAGTTATTAGGAAGGACAGAGTGATAATGCAGGGTCTGCTTTGAGATCTGTGGTCTGAACAAAGTCCAATACAGAGGAGTGCCAGATGCAAAAGTTATCCAAGATAGAGTATGTATTGCCCAAATGCTGCATTATGTCACCTGTGTGCAAAAGCGCAACTGCAGAAAAGATGGTTACAGGATTAGAACTCTCTGGACCCTGCTATTTCCCATTCTGCCAACGCTTCTAGATGAGCACTGTTCATCTGCTTCATTTTCCACTGTAGAGTGGGAGGTGATGGTGTCTCCTATCTTCTAGGACCGAGTATGGACTCTGGCAAGAAGTCAAAATAGTTTGTGCTAAGGCCCAGTAACCAGGGAGGCAATATCAGGGAAATAAATCGTTCCTCTCTTGATTTATGCTATGGAAAAGCAGAATTTTGGCACGTGGTCTCTGCTAGTCTAGTGAGTATTTTTCCTATTTTGAGCTCCTGGTGCTCATACTCTGCCTGTCTTAAAGCCTTGCTCTGTGCCTCTTGCTGCTGCTCTTCGTTTGCCCCTTCGAGACCTAACGCTTCCTTCCTCCCTTTCCCCACAAACACATGGCTGCTCCAGGCCAGAGGAATATGGGAGGAGTTTCAGCTGGTTTGAAATTTGTGCCAACACATTCTCACCCATGCTTTATGGAGGTGGGGGACCTTACACCCACATGTGCAGGAGCCAGCCCTTAAAATAAGGTCTAAGTCAGACTGATGCTCACATCCTCTGGCAAAAAGACTCTCTTGCAGAGACACCTCAGGGAACATTCAGACATACTTGTTATTTCCTCAGCCACATGCTGGTTTCCGGAGGCACCGAGTAATTTGAAAGCTTTTTGCTTCTCCTTTTTTTTCTTTAATTTTTTTTTCCATTACCTTAGCTTTTCACCACTTGGCTTTTCACCAAGAAGAGACTTTACGTGAAGTATTAAGATATGCAGAATCATCTTATTTGTGATCCTGGCCAATATTTGCGTTACAGAGGAGACAAATGACGTGTAGAGTCAGCTTAGGTGTCTTACCTGTCCTGATAGGTTTTGCAATGGCCTCCATGGCAGGATCAGCTGCCTGTGAGAGAAGCAAGAGAAGGGATGGTTATTCTGGGAGCAAGGCATATCCATGTTCAAGTACAACTCTGCTTTGCAAATGGATCCTAAAAGTTTCTGTTGCATGCCATGAAGGCAATACACAGCCTGACACACAGCGACCCAGTGCCAGGCATTGCAGGGTGTGTGGCTCCCCTAGACCCTCACAGATCAGTGAGGGATTGCTGTGGAGCCCCGGCAAGCCATCTGCACTCACCCAGGTACCATCTTCAGTCATCCCTCATCACAGCCCTTTTGTTCTAATGTGGAAGATGTACATTTCTGACACAGCCAGCAGTTCTCTTGGTATGGGAAGAAATGCATGTGGTCTTTGCGGGGACTATTTTGGAAACACAAGCCCTGAAGAACTCACTCTATGGCTTGCAAAGCTTGGAGAGAGTAGGACAGAGTGGGACTGGACACCCTTGAGAGCCAGTGTCTGTCTATCCCTGGGAAGCCAGTGACTGGATGAAAATAAAAGCTGTAGAGCCCCAAGACAGGTCGGAGAGTGAGAATGTTGTCCTGCTTCACTTCTCCTTCTTGCTGGGATGTGAACCCAAGTGTCAGACTGGCACAGGAAATTGTCGTCAGTCAGCATGGCCTGCGAACTTCTCAGGAAACAGGCTCCTTGTGTGACATATGGCTGGCTTCATCTGTGGTCTTGCTTTGTCACACCTCTCTACCATCCAAACACACAACCCTGAAGCTTGTGCTAGCTTGCACATTACTTCCATGCAAGTAAAGTCACTGACAGCTCATGAAAATCCAGCGATGCCCTCGAGGAGCAAAGAAAGTCTCCCAAGAGCCGAGGAAAGATACTGAGAGTTCCTCTAAGATTGAAACTCTGTGTCATATCCCTTCGCTCACACACACCAGGCTGTCCCACAGCGATTTCAGTATCAGGGAGTGGGTTTTGCTCAGGCTAGCCTAAAGCAGCTCCTCTTATCTGGATACCAATTACCTGGGTTAATTGTGCAGGCTAATGAGGCCAGACCTAGTTTAGCATAGAATCGTAGAACAGCTGGAGTTGGAAGGGACCAGAAAGGATAATCACGTCCAACTCCCTGCTCTTCACAGGACTACCTAAAACTAAGCTGTATGACTAAGAGCATTGTACAGATGTTCCTTGAACTCTGACAGGCTTGGTGCTGTGAGCACTTCCCCAGGGAGCCTGCTCCAGTGACCAACCAGGATATCCAGCAAGGAGAAAGCTGGGAAGCCGGTACCAGCTTTGGCAGAACATCTAATAATCTCCTGGGAGAAGTGAGGCTGCCTATGCATGTGGTGGGAGAAAACTTAATCCATAGTGGTCTTAAAGCATAAGCACTTTATTTCTGCATGTAAATAGGATAATGTGTGGTGTGGGGAGAAGAAGGATGGTTAGACAGTAAGAGAAGTCATGTTGTGTCTATTTGTGGTACTTAATGTTCTAGCCTTAAATGTTTAAGAATACTTTTAGACATTGGACTAACATGACCATGTATTCAACCATGGCTGAAGGGTAGAGCTGTGGCTGCTCCCTGCAAAGCAATGCTATCCTTTGATCTCACACCAGAATGTTGTCCCCTGCGGACAGAGATGGCATAGGGCTTCCTATTTGGGGTATCTGTAATATATGATTTCTTCATTTTCTCTCCCTACACTTATGGAAGACAGGGGAGAACCTGTACATAGCAGCAGTATTTCTCCAGGTGACCTTTCCAAGCTGTACAGGAAAGATGCTGGGTGGAAAATGAATGGGAATCTAGAGCTGTTGTTAGAAAAAAATCAGGCATTTCCAAGCTCTTTGGTTCTTTACACAACACCCTCCCTCCTAATTTCTCACAGCTCCTATGCACTCGTATCATCAAATGTGGGACTAAGAAGAGTCTTAGCAGAAAACACTCCCAAAGCTGGAGCCTCTCAGTTCCCATCTTGGACCTTTGCACTGGGCTGTCCCCTCACATGCTCTCAGGGCACAGGGAATCATCACTTTCCAATGACACGTGTGAGCCTTCCTGCCTTCTGCGGAGAATTAAAGGCATTTTTGCTTGGGAGAAAGGTGATGCTCTGCCCCAGTTAGGTTATGTTAAATGAAATCAGGCAGCAGAACGGCTGCTGCCTGCAGAGGAGTGTCCGGTAAAGTGGTTGAGATGTTATCGTCAGCGCAGTGTTGACCTTGCAGCCCTCCCTCGGAGATGGCAAGCAGGACAAGGCCGATGGCTCGCAGCTTGCTTTGTAGCCAGGGCAACAGAAACAAATTTAAATTGTACTAATGTATTGTGTTCTCACCTGGGAAGTCGCCCCGTGGGTGAAAACAGCAGATACCAATGCAATTTATTTTAGTGACAATTGAAGAGATGATATTCAAATTCTAACAGCAAAAATATTGCATGTAATGCTGTAATTTGGCATCCAAAGAGGCACACAGTAGGAGCCCAAAGAATTAAATCCTATAGTGTCAGTACGGGAAAAATTCATGACAATGAATTTCACCCTCTCTGGGGTGATCTGGGTGCTGATGATGAAGGAGCTCCATTTTTACACAGCAAGCAGAATAATTTGAATTTGTTTCATTAGAGAAAATTACAATCAGGTGCCAGTGAAAGTAATCTCTTTCTTCTATAATAATTTTACAATAAATTTTCCCAAGCTGAGACAGACTGGCGCTGCTAGAGGGTCATTCAGAAGTTCTGTGTCAGAACAGTGAATATTCATTTAACCAGACGTCTCCCAAGTGTGTATCTGCCTCTAGAAAATCCAGGCAAACACACCTCAGAACTACAGTCGTCCCAAACGTGGCCTGGAGTCAGTATAACTAGGTCCAGGGCTCTCCCAAGAACATGGCCATGCAGCAGCTCTGCAGGGACGAGCTCTTTGGACTGCTGTCCTTGAAGGAACTTTTGCAATTAGTAAATCTTGTAGTGATAGGATGAGGGGTAATGGGGTCAAACTGGAAGACAGTAGATTTAAATTAGATGTAAGATAGAAGTTCCTCACTGTGAGGGTGGCGAGACACTGGCACAGGTTGCCCGGGGAACCTGTGGATGCTCCATCCCTGGAGGTGCTGAAGGCCAGGTTGGATGGGGCTTTGAGCAACCTGATCTAGTGGGATTTTTTTTTTTTTTTTTTTTAAAAAAAAGCTTCAAGGCTCCCCCATGTTTCTGCTCAGCCTCAAACCACCATTACCCATGTCTGGCTGAGGGGGAAGGAAGGCGGTTGTACCTTAGGTAGGTGGCCTTCAGTTGCCAAGAGGCAAAGATAGAAACGAGATGTGAAAACTCCAGAAAGCAGAGTGCTGTCCCCGCAGCTGATCTGATAATGAACATTGCCGGAAACAGCCTGGTGTGAAATTCAGTTTTTCCAGTGCTGACAAAACCTATTAAAGTGACACCTCTAGAGAGCAGATGACTGTCAATGTACAGAATATTGATCGCAAGAGCTGGAACAGAACAGTTTTCTTCTAAAAGGCCTCAGCAGTTTTCCCATGATGTTCAATGAGTGGGAAATCTGCTTTCAGGGGCAATTTTTGAGAGGGTAGATTTAAATAAGATGTATGGAAGAAGTTCTTCACTATGGGGGTGGTGAGACATCAGCACAGGTTGCCCAGGGAAGCTGTGGATGCTCCATCACTGAAACTGTTCAAGGCCAGGTTGGACGGGACCTTGAGCAACCTGGCCTAGTGGGAGGTGTCCCTGCCATGGCAGGGGGGTTGGAACTGGATTGTCTTTAAGGTCCCTTCCAACCCAAACCATCCTATGATTCTGTGATTTTTTAGTATTTTGTTTGTGGGTTTTTTTCTTTTAATTTTTGTCAGGGTTGTCCACCAGAGGGGGCCAACAGGCACCGATTGGGGCAGCCCATGGCAAGATTATTTTTGATATGACATAAATCACCAAATAGATAGTGCAGGAGCTCCCGCTGCTAAGGGGATTTTACATTTTTTTACTGCAGCAGCCTTGAAGACTAGATCAGCAAATTATAACTTACCTTTTGCCACACTGGTGCCTTAACAGTGCTGAAAAGATCCACCCACACATTTTGAAGGTTAGAAACATGAAGTCTGCAAAATGTAGAGCAGTGACGGACTGTCCTAGATTATGGACTTTGGACATTTGCATAGAATTTGTTCATAGAGGTAGGTGGCCTAGGTATCAGATACAGAGGACCTTGCAGTCTAGCACTGGATTCCTGGGATGTCTGTGCCTTAAAATTACCTTTATCTAGTCCTTTCTGTCCTGTGCTCTTTCACTGATTTTTAAGTATATCTATCTACTTATCTATAGATAAGTATATACATAGGTGTATATACGTACATATATCCAGCAGCAGTGAAATGCAGCAGGCAGAGGGGTGGAGGGGTTTGCACTCTTATTAACAGTGTTATGAAGAAAAATGAAGGCTATAGACCCCCATACAGTGACTACTCTTATTCCAGAGAAAAATAAAGTCACTTATGAAAGATTGAGACAAGTGAACGGCCTGAAGCCAAGGGTTTCTGCAGGTGAAAGCTGAAGAACGGAACTGACTTCAGCAGTGCATGTAGCTCTGAAAAATGTAGTTTAGTTCCAAAAAATGACACTTCCTGGGTCTGACACTAATGTGCTGTGCTGCCCTTCTTGAAAATAAGGTGTAAAGGAAATTTCTCGGGGTGTTGGAAAATGGGAGATGAAGGGGTGATAACGTGTCTTAGAAGTGCTGTTAGATTTAGAAAATCAGCTTTGGAATCATAGTTGGTCCTTCATGTTAGATTTCCCTTAATCAGAGCATCTAGATTTTAGGTGATGCAAATGCCTAGTTTCTGCACAGTATTATTTTCCCTTCCCAAGGCATCTTCCTTCATCTTAAGCTTGGCAAGTGTAAATTAATCAGAAGGAAGGCAAGCAGCTATCTTCCATGTACCTGCAATGGGTCTAGGGGACTGTGTGATCTGTTTGCCATCAGAAGCCTCCTCTTAATGCAGTGGTGCCTGAGGCATGGGTCACAAGGCCTGGGTTGCACCTAAGACCCTCTAACACTCCTTTAAATGGAGGAACATAAAAGTTTCTATCTCAGCTCAGTATAAGGAGGGCATGAAGTTGCCACAACACCCCCTGTGGTCAAGGACCACTCACATAATCCAGCTGACAATATCTGAAGAGAAAACCGGGTCTTCCCAAGAGGATGATCACACAAAATGTTGGTCCTCCCTCCAAAAGTAACAAAGAAAACAATTAGAGCAATTAATGATGCCCTAATCCCTACAGCAACAGGATTCAAGAGTTTCAGGTACAGGAACCCACTCAGACCTCCTGTCCTGGAGCTGCTGAAGCCAATACTACAAGATGCTCAGCCCAACCACAACTGTACTCCTTACCAAAGGAGTGCATGCCTAGCCATAAGGCTGACAGTGTGACCACGAGCTAAAGTGGTTTTGGAGCAAGCTCTGGAGTGTCTTTAGGAACCTATCTCACAGAAACAACATTTGTTCCCTGGTCTGGAAGTGCAAGACTTGTCACGAATGGAGAATGACTGTGCTGCTTCTGAACTGAGCGTCTTGTGGCTCCCTGAGAGCAAGAACACAAGTTATGCTTTTGCAGCCAAATTCCTCTCACAACACAAAATTGCTGCTCCATTTTATTTGCGTTTTGCACACACCTCAGCTTCCTACTTTCTCCTTCAGCCATGCTCATTTCCAAAGCAGCTGCAATAATGTCATTACTCTTTTAAATGAAAACCTTGACTCTTTTAGTAATATTGTTCCTCTGGCAACTAGTGTAACTGCATTTATCCTGATGCAGAGCTAATGTAATGCTTACTTTCATAATAAGTACAAATGAAAACCCCATTATATAGGAAAGCTGTGGCAATTCTGTAATTACCCAGGCTGTTATTTTAAAGATCTCCCTTAATGTCCCACCATTTATCACTTGAAAACCCCCATGTCTCATTCTAACTTTGCCCAAACTGCTTCTCTTTTGGAAGAACACTGATTTCAGGTAAATGACTCCTCTCTGGTGCAACTTAAAGAAGTATCAGTCAAGCTTACTTGGTTTAATTTCTGGGTAATGTGCTTGCACAGACACTCAAATCACACAGGGTAAATTTAGTAAGAGAAAATATTGAGCTGAAAGATCATATTTTCTTTTTCCATGGCCAACTTCCTCCAGCAACCCCACACTGGTGCTTTCTTTCTATGAATAGCAGTGGAAGTACTTCAGCACTTAGATTTTTGCAAGAAGGTTTCAAAGCCTGTAAAACTTCTAGTCTGGCATTTTACCTTGGTAAAGTTCATGACAATGTTCCTGGTAAGATTAGAAATGCGCTTTTTATACTCACAACCCTCTGTACATCTGCCCTGGCTGTAACTGTCTCACTGAATCGCCCTTCAACCTCCACTTGAGAGCAGTCCTCTTTATTTTAAGAAGGAAAAAAAGGTCTGTAGGCAGAGGTAACTGTTGTTTTTGAGACCTTGCCTCGCTTATATCCTTGGTCATCCTTGTGGTAGCTCTACGTTTGCATTAAAAATCAGACTCAAAACTGGCCTGACAAAAGAGAGAGCAGCAGTGAGCTACTTTGCCTCCATCTGCTGCTCTGGGTAGTTCAAGAGAGCTTTCCTTCACCACATCGTGTGCATCTCAGCAGACAGCACCACTCAGTGTCACACATAGAGGTGTCTTGTCCATTCCTGAAATTTAGCAGTATCTCCTAGGAGCACATGTAGACACTAGCAGACCAGCTCAGAACATCTCAGACAGTGGTCGCTCTCCAAAGAAGTGACAGGAAACATGTATAAAACCAGGCAGCAGAGACTGAGGCACCGATCTACCTTCCCTCCATCTCTCCTCCTAACCAGGCAGGACAAGGGTGGCTTGCATCTTGGATTATGAGCTTTCCACTTCCATCTATGGAGTAGAAATTGCATGCTAGAAAGTCATGCTGCTCATGGACAAAGGTCATGTTTTTTTTGAAAGTTCTTCTCTCTCTCTCTTTGTTTCATCTTTCTCTCCCCTAAGTTATGTGTGTGCACTTCTCATAACAGGAGGGAGCAACTGGTGTTTCGGCCACAGAATAATATATGGAAAACAGTAGGTTAAAAAAAAAGAGAGAAAGAGAGGGAGAGAGAGAGAAAGAAAGAAAAAAAGAGAGAGGGAGAGAGAGAGAAAGAAAGAGAAAAAGAGAGAGAGAGAAAGAAAGAGAGAAAGAGAGAAAGAGAGAAAGAGAGAAAGAGAGAAAGAGAGAAAGAGAGAAAGAAAGAAAGAGAGAAAGAGAGAAAGAAAGAAAGAAAGAAAGAAAGAAAGAAAGAAAGAAAGAAAGAAAGAAA